>PVJA010022117.1:0-34686 GCA_004027025.1 Myocastor coypus
TCCGATGATGAAAATATGTAATATAACCATTGTTAAATTTAAACAATAAAAGAATTGGAAAAAAAAATAATTTATTTACAGTGAGTAGAAGAATTACAGACATTGGTAGGCCAGTAAGAAAAAGAAAAATTCAATTTTTATCTTGCTTTTGTTTTGTAAGATCAACAATAAGATAGCAAAAATACTTCCTAGACCAACAGCTTCTCTTTTTGAACAGTGTCTGTGGCTGACAATTACTCTTCACGGTGGATACACAGGGTGCTTCCCTCCTCCCCCTTTTCTGTGGAGACTGATAACCTGGATGTATGCTTTACTTTATGTATCTGACGCTGCACTGGCCCTATTCCTGATGACAGTTCCCATTCAAGCATCTCCCAAAGCCAGTCTTCTTCAATATATAGTTCTTTTCTTTCCTTTTTTTTCTTCTTTTTTTAATTTTAGGGAAGGGCCTACAGGGTGTTCAGGGTTTCACTACTAGACCAGAGTTGTAGTGATCCACTTGTTTATAGCCTCCCAAGAGCTGGGATTACATGCCACCATGCCCAGTCTCAGTTGGTATTTTGGCACACCCTGGGGACAGGGCTGGCATGGTAGGCCCAGGGATCAAACCCCAGGCTCCTGGGCCTGCTTGCAGGTTCTTTAATATGCTGAGCTATTTGACAGGCCCACAATTCCTAGTTCTTGTTGAGACCATTAACTTTAAATGCAAATAGGTTATTTTACTTTGTTTTGCTTGGGATAGGTAATGCATTCATATGCCTCCAAAATTTAAGAGGTACAGAAGAATGAAAGATGTCTCTTTATCCTAGTGTTCAAAACATTCATTTCAAACAATGCTGTTAAAATTTGGCATTTTTATTTACATATAAATCATGTGCATGCTCATATAGACCTGCCCATGTGTGCCATACATACTTTTCACACCTTTTACTTCAGGCTTAAGAAGTTGTATTGGGTGTTATTATGATGACTACTATTATTTTGGTGGTACTTGGAATCTAAGCTAAGGTGTCAGTTATGTTAAAAAATATTCTATTACTGAGATACAACCCTAGTCCATACTTTCCATTCCTTTTTCTTTTCAGTTATCTTGGAAGGTTTTTTTTTTTTTTTTGTTTGTTTTTTTTGTGGGACCAGGGTTCAGACTCACGACTTTGCACTTGCCCAGCAGGCACTTGTGCCTCGGAGCTATCTCCCCAGCCCCTCTTGGAAGTTATTATTATTGTGGCTGCGGTACTGGGGACTGAACCTAGAGCCTTCACACTAAGTTACCTCCTTAGTCCTTTTTATTTTTTATTTTGAGGCAAGGTCTTATTAAATCGTAAAGTTGTGGGGCTCAAACCTGTTGTCCTCCTGCTTCAGCCTTCCACTATGCTGGAATGACAGCATGCACCAACACTTCCTGCGGGAATTATTTTTGGTCAGTCTTTTAAGAGCTTCCACATTGTTTTTCCTAAAGTATGTAAGGTATTCCATTGAATAGATGTACCATAAGTTATTTAACTAATCCACTTTTAGTCAACATTATTTCTAATATTTTGCTACTACTAAGATTACCACAAAGAATAACCTTGATGTATCCATTAATTCACATGCTTAAAAGCACATTTTTGGCATGAATTCTTGCAGTAGACTTACTGAGTAAAAATATATATAGATTTATAATTTCCTAAGATTTATCAAATTACCCCTCACAGCAGTTGTACCAATGTACCCTCCCAGCAAGAGTGTATAAAAATGTCCTTTTTAGCTCCACTGCAGACAATGGGGTCCCTGAAATTTTGATCTTTGTAAAAGTAGTGGGTGTAAAACAAGATCATTATATTGTTTAGTTTAAGTTTCAAGTTCATCTCTTAAAGAGGCACGAGTTTTTAAATTAGTTTTTTTTTTTCTTTTTCTCTTTTGTTCTACTGCTTTAAATCAAGGCCTTGTACATGCTGAGAATGTGTTCTACCCAGTAGGTTTCTTTTTTCTTAATTAAAAAAGTCTTACAGAAATAATCTGAGAATATGTTATGTATTTCAATGGTCTTGTTGGACAGCCTGTCCTGACGTTAATCTTTCATTAATAACTCACTGTCATCATTATGCACATAAATTTATGCTGTAATGAAGTGATACTTTCAGAGAGCGAGGCAAACAGGGTCTTCTGTCAGGAGTTGGACTGAGTTTTGAACACTACTCAGGTTGTTTGTCTGGAGAGTTAATTTCTTTAAGCTGACACTCCATGCATAAAAACATTATTTTGACTTCTAATCGGTTTCTCTATTTTAAATGTTTAAAAATGTTTTATTTATAGTTTTGATATAGGCTCTTGCTACACAGCTTGGACACATGGTGATCTTCCTGTCTCAGCCTCCCCAGTACTGGGATTACAGGCATGTGTCTGGTGTGACTGGCTGGCACGGCATGTCTAGGGTGCAAGACCAGCAAGACATGTGGTATCAGGGATCAAACTCGGGACCTTTGGCTTGCCAGGCAGGCACTTAGACTGCTGAGCTATCTCCCCAGCCTTCTAATGGATTTCTTTAATTAATATTTTAACATCTAAAGGAAAAGGATGAAAGAGGCTGCTAGAGTTTACAAAATAATTATGATAGCTACCATTTACTGTGTTGTTTATGTTTTGGGTTGATGTTTATATGCACTGGCTGTGAAATATTAATAAAGACCATACAATAAGGAGGTAGATATTATTTGCATTTCCCTGATGAAGTGATGCAGGCTACCCTGCAGTTTACAGACTGGAGGGCTGAGATTCAGGGCTGCACAGCCATAGGAACTCTTTCTTCCCTGAAGAAGTGACCATTATTTCTCTCACTGTCCAAAGACCCTTCACTCCACTTCTGGTTGGATTCCCAGATGTGCAGTGGCATCTGAGGTTACTCTCCTTGTGACCCCTGGGAGCACAGGGGGCAACTGCAAGTTAATTTCCACTCAATATACTTTTGAAGCCATGAGCTTTGAGTTTCTTAATGTGAACCAAAATAACAAAAGAGCCAGGTCAGCAATCATTTTAGCAATAAATGTCTGCTTCATTATATTGTGAACTCTTTTGCTAATGAGTTCTCCTTTAGGAGGATTTTATGTGAAGCACGTGACAAGCAGTATATTCTGTGTTTGAATTAATAAGGAAATTCAAAGAGCTTGGCATCTGCATCACGCAGGTGACTGATTTATCATTTCCTAGCTGGCTAACCCACATCTGAGGCTTCTTTATCATTCTTTTATCACAAAATAGGATTTTCCTTCTTGACCACTTTTAGTTTCATAATAATATAAAGCTCTGGAAAATCTTTGTGTTTTGACTTACAATTGATTTTCATTCCATTTTATGTTAAACAAAGCACCACCAGTGCATTCTAATACAGCCCCGGGAGGAGCTCATTTCCCCTCTTGCATGTTGGTAGTTAATCAGGTTAATGAGAGCCACATGCATCTATGTCCAGGATTCAGGTTTCTTATGACAAAATTATAAGCGGTGCTGGGTTTTCCTAGCTATGCTTTCAAGAAATCCTCAGGAGGTGGCTGTGATTCTTGAGTACGTTTTAGAAGCCCCATTAGGAAGGACTGAGCCCCTGATGTTTGGTCATTCCCCAATGTCCTAAATAGCCCCATTCTTAGAGCATCAGAAAGGCCAGTTCAGGAGTGGGTGCTCTGTACACATAAGCTGTGAAACTTTACCTTTCCCCACCACCTATTCGTTATTTTTACTTTCATCAACTCTTGAATGATTTAAGTACCTCTCTTAAGATCTTAGGATGCACATTTTTAAAAGAAATTATGATGGACTGAGATTTTCTCTGTTCCTTCGAAATCACCTATGTTGATTGGGCAGCAATGGCTTTTAGGTTTATGATCCATTTAAAAACCTCAACAGACCCATTCAAACTCAGATAACTCAGCCTGGTAAACCAAAGGCAGCAAACTGATGAGCATTTGAGGAATTTATCCTTCCCAGAAGAACAGCACAATCCAGAAGAAACGCCTTTGAATATTGACCAAATTTTAATCCTTTTGCAAAAAATCAAAAGACAACAAGTTACTAGTGGTGGACTACAATAAAAGCAAGTCAACAAATGTGTTAGTAATTTTATAAAAATACTGCCTACAACTTCTTGTTCTAATTTTATTCCTTTGGCAAACTACATTGCATAGTTATTTATTTATTAAAAAGCATAGTTTGTTAGATTCATAGAATAGAGGTAACAATTTATTCTATGCCTCCTGATTTTCCCTTTTAAATATTACAATAGCCCCTGGTTTTACTTGGGAAAACATTTAGTTTCCAGATATCTAAGAACACTCTTTGAATTTTATTTATTTTTTTTCTTGTTTCAGAACCTTTATTTGTTTATTCACTCATTTTTATGGCCGGCTCAGCCCGCCCCGAGGGCAGGGCTGGCGCAGCATGTGGTGCCGGGGACTGAACTGCGGTCCCTGAAGCCGCCCAAGCTTCCCCAAGCAGGTGCTTTAGACCACTGAGCCATCCCGCTGGGCCCCTAAGAACACTCTTTGGATCTGTTAAAAAGATACTATGAATTCAAAAGGTGTTGTGGCTCTGCAATATGATTTATGAATGCTTATTGTATTTTGGTTTCCTGTGGTATGCAATAGGATTGCAAGGTAATGAAGTGGGCTTCTGAAGAAGCCTGAGAAATCAGTTCTGTTACTTCATCTTACAGTAGTTTGTCATACATATTTCATAGAATGGATACAAGTTGTCAATACAACAGCAAACCTACAACCTGCACTGGATGATTTACATTAAAGAAGAGGCTATTTACATTAAATAAGAGAAATTTATTTTGATGGACATTTGGGGCAATCAAGTGAAATACACAGACTCTTCCAAAGAATTTTTAATTCTTAAAATATATAGGTTTTCAAGAAAATCAATTATATTAATATAGAGTTGATTCTTTTTCCACCGCTTGCTGCAGTCTCTCGAATTATCACCATTCGCCCACATACAGGATGCATAGCTGAAAGTGCTTTCTGCCAGGCCAGTTCTTCTCAGTCAGAGAGTAAAGATGGGAAAAAAGCCAGTAAGTCCTGCTCAGGCTCCATCCCTCAGCTACTTCCTCCCCTGCCCCACACTTCTTCGAAATGTCTATTCTCTTCCTTTCATCTGGTCTCTTCTCTCTGGAGGAAAGTCTTGATCATGTAAGCACATCCTCATTCAATAATTTAAAGGGCTATTTGCATTGTAATGGCAGTATAGCTTGGCCTCTTGTCTTTCATTATAGCGTTGTAGAGATGATAGATTTCATTATATGGGTGGTGATTTGTTTTGTTGAACACGTTTATGAATTTGAATACACAAATGCTTCTCAATAAGATGAGGTTATATTCTGATGAACTCATCTTCAGTTAAAAATATAATTCTAAGATACATTTCATGTCCCTAACTCTGAACGCTATAGCTTAGCTTGTAGCCGACTTGCAGGCACCCAGAAAGCTTATTTTTAGCAAACATGCTTTTATCTCAAAATAAAAATCCCATTAGCCAACCATCATAAGTTGGATAGGTCTGTAGAGGTTTGTTGTAACAGTAGTCATTTCTCTCTCTTTTTTTTTTTTTTTTCTATAGGGGCCATAATTTGGAGGACTAGGGGCATTCTGGGAAAGAAGGATGGGAGAAGCAAGGACAAGTAAAGAAAATATAAGATATGATGAAGATGATATCATCTCCTTGTATCTACTGATATTATTTTTGGCAATGGTGATGATGGAAGCCAACAAAGGAGGCACTGTTTTCAGAGGAGGGTGTGAATGAATCCAGAAATTAGAATCAGTAGAGTTGAAGTTTCATGGTAAAATTTTCTAAAACTTATGAGAACTTAATAGATATTGACTTAGTCTGTGTTGCTATAACAAAATGCATGAGCCTGAATAATTCATTAAGGATAAAAATTTATTTTGTTATAGTCTGGAGGCTGAGAAATCTCAGATCAAGTTGCTGGCAGGCATGGTTTTATGGTGAGGGCTGCATCCTCCAGAAGGGGGGTGTGGTATGTCTTCAATGGGCACTAGGTAGGAGAGCAGGTTAGACTGACTTCCTTATGGCACCCCACCCCTTCTCTGTGTATATGAACCTGAGGTCGGAACCCAGGGCCTTCACAATGAATCACATCTTGAATGCTTTTTAGCTTTAATTTTGAAAGAAAGTCTTGTTCAGTTGTTAAATTTTCCAGGCCGTGCTCAAACTTAAAATCCTCCTGATTCACTTTCCCAGAGTATTGTGATTATAGTTCTCCACTTCCAATCCTAGCTCAATCCTAACTCCTTTTATTTTAAGCCTATTTATTTGATACAGGGGCTAGCTACTGAGCTCAGACTCATAGTGATCCTCCTGTCTCAGCCTTCTCAGCACTAGGATAACAGGTATGTGCCACCATGCCTTGTTTCCACGGCCAGCATGGCTCAGCCAGGTGTTCAGGGCCTGCATGGCTTGTATACTGGGGTTCTTGTGCTTGCCAGGGAGGCACTTAGACCGCAGAGCTATCTCCCATGCACCCTAACTCTTACTATAGGGGGTACTTAATCCCGTTCATTAAGGACATGGCCTTCATGACCCAACCACTTCTTATAGGTTTTAACTCCTCTGAATCTTGGAAGGAATCCATTCACTCCATAGTAGACACCAACTACACCACACTATAAGAACAGGACCCAAGATGACTTTTGAACTTCACCTTTAAATATGCTTAAAGAAATTGGGGGCAGTGGCATGTGCCTGTTATCCCACTCAAAAAGCTGAGGAAACAGGATAACCAGGAGTCTGAGGCTAGCCATGGGTAAACAGTAAGTTTAAGGCCAGCCAGTACTGTTTAGTGAGTTTTTGCCTGGAAAGAGAAATGCTTTAAAAGAACAGAAAACAAACTCTCACATTTCCAATGGCAGTTAGATATCACTTGCCCTTTTCATACAATCAGTCCGAGTACGTTTCTGCTTACCCATACTGCCCTGGTGGTGCTAATCCCATCTGCTTATATTGAGAACCCATCCCATTCCGCTTTTATTTTTACACTGATTGGTTGTATCTACACAAATCTTTTCACTGCTCTTATCTTTTTTGCTTCAGCTTTCTATGAAGCATCTCCTTCTGACTCGGCTTACTGGGGGAGTGCATTGTTGATGCTTTAGTGAATTGGTTAGTAACAAGGGTGAACAGGACACTGGAGGTTTGGCTCCAAAGATCCCTTTGTTGTGATACCCTTGGCTACTGACTTTTCATGTGCTCTTCAATTTTCCAAACTCCGGGTTTTTTATCATCGCAAGTATCTCATGTAATTGTATTAAAATATTGTTAAAAGTGTACACATATTTTTAAATTTACAAATATCAGAACTGAATTTAACCTGTGCTAGCATAATAGAAAATGGCTCCCACAGACAGTATCCTTCACTTTCTTAGTTGCCCAGGTAGCAGTTACTGTTGTAGTTCTGGTTGCTTCTGTCTCCTAGAAATAGCTGGTCACTGAGATATGCACAGCTGGTCACTGTGGTGAATATTATTAGAACTAATTCCCAATTGGCAAGCCATCTGCCTCTGTACTTCCTGCTTGCTTCTCCTAGATGATCCCTAGACCACCAGAAATTGGGCCTCCATGTTTTGTGACTGATCCCCATCAGTGCCCATCCCTGTAAATAAATCTGCCTCAAAATTCTAGGTGCTATTTTGCCTTTTCTGTTGGCCATTTCATTGGGTGTATTGGCTGGGAACACCAGCCATGCTGACCTTTTTGGTCACCAGCACTGTCCCTTGTAGACAGAGCAAGGACCTCTGTAGGTCCCAACAGGAAGGTGCACTATTGCGATCGTTTAAATCCTATCGGAGGCCCGAAAGAGGATTCCAGGCTCCCTGCTTAAACGGCTGTTAACTAATCCCAAATGGAGGAAAATGTAGTCTGTCTGTCTGCCTGCCTGCCTGATTCTGTTAAGACCCCAAGGGCACCCCTGTTAGTCTGTCAGTCCCACTCAGCTTGAGCTGAAGGGGTGTCTCATTAACTCTTGTTGCTCAGGACCACCTCAAAGGCAAGAGGCTGGAATGTTTAACCTCCGAGTACCTGTTCAATGAATGTGTGAGTGAGTGGAATGGATGGCACAAGCAACAGCCTGCTCCGTCTGTGTACCAAGCCTGGGACGCACTCGTCAGGGTGGCTAACTGGGTCCTCACTGGCAATTCCTTGGCAATTGACACATGGCATCATGGAGGCCTTAAAGCCTCCTTAGCTGTCATGTCTAGGTCTTCACAAGGGGCAGGGCCAGGAGGGTACCTGAGTAGTTCCTCTCTGAAGACCACTCAGCCTTTGTCTATTGTGCCACCACTCGAGGAAACACACACTTAGGAAGTCAGAGACAGGATCTAATTAGTCAAACCCACAGTCCCTAACTGTAGAAAAAAGAGCTTTTATAAAGTTGAAATCAAAGCCAATTGCTCCTTGCATCTCAAAGAAAAGGGAAAAAAAGGCCCATTTGCGCTTGGCATCTTTATTGGATACCGTGGTTGCTGCCCACACCTGTAGCTTCACTCCCTGTTCCTGACTCATTTACCTCCAGCCAATCAAAGTGGTTCTAGCCAGCTAATGCCTACATTTGAGCACAGAGGACCTAATACCGGAGCCCGAGCTTCCTGCCCTGATCAGATGGCAGCACCTAGCACTTACCCAAGATAACTGTCAACAAGTCCTTCTGAGCCGGGCGTGGTGGCTCACGCCTGTAATCCCAGCACTCGGGAGGCTGAGGCAGGAGGATCGGTGCGAGTTCGAGACCAGCTTGGGCTACAAAAGTGAGCTCAAGGCTAGCCTGAACTGCATAGCGAGACCCTGTCTCAAAAAGACAAAAAAAAAAAAAAAAAACCAAAAAAAAAACAAGTCCTTCTGAGGTCCACATTTTGACCGAGAAAAAACTGGACTGTCCGCCCTGGTGAGTGAGTTTCCATGGCTTTTTCCACAGGCCATCCTGCTTAGAAACAGCCCACTTGAGCCCTTCTCAATAACATCAAACATGAAGGCAAAGAATCCAATAATCGGCCAAAAGTAGCTACTACTCTTACCCAGAAGCCTGATGTCAGGGCTATGGACACTAAATGTCACTCAGATGACAGCCCTTTTATCAGGCCAGTCCAGGCTCCCTTCTTCTGCTAGGCCACGAGGAGTCCATAGAGCCATTACTGCGATAACGAGGCTTACCCCTTCTGCCAGGCAGAAACTTGCAGCCTGGGAGGACATCAATATAAGCCAGTTGCCATACTGCTTCTGGGCAGCACCCTCCTCTTCAAGTTAAAAATGACCATCTCCTTTGCACCAAGTCAGTGAGCTCCCATCTCATTTAACCCTGCACTTTCAACTCTGTTCCCTGAGAGGAAGATGATGCCTGCATCAGCCAGAAATAGAACATCATAATCTTGAAGTTTGGCAAACTCTCCTCACAGAGTTATGGGCTAAAGACTCACCTTTGGGCATGGCTATCAACGTGCTGCCTCACTGAGACCCCCATTGTTGTCAAATGTCACAACACCTTCAGGCCTTCAGCCACACAATGGCCTCATAAACTGTTACTCACCTTGGGCAAGATGTCTGTGCCATCAATAATGCAGCTCTCACCTTGCATTTTATGGTTACCAATCCATATACCCCTTTTGGTCTGTCATTCAATTGCCACAATTATAGTAGTAATAGGAGTTTGGGAGCACAATTTTGGGGGAGAACTTAGCAACAGATTTGCCTTGGGGACAGCCCGTTTCTCCGTTCCTTCCAGCTCGACTATGGTCCCCCAAGCACATGGTATAGACTATCAAACTGCTCACGTACATCTCTCATGCTTGTAAATCAAGGTCAGGATCTCCAACCTGACAATGCCACCATGATTTCCCTCCATATATGCTGCTTCAATCTTCTGCCACCCACACTGCCTCCCTGAAAGGCATAAAAGCCCTGCTGCAATATCTGGCAGAAGCTGGCTACAAGAAAGCAACTGCAAATTCTTTGGAGATACTAGCATCTGTAGAATCTGCACTCTTGAGCTTACAAAAAACAATGATGCTTACCCTGACTGTCAGGCCCTGGGAGTTCCCAATGGCTATCCCTACGCAAATAAATACTTAGACCTAGTCTTTAAGAGCTGCTGCCCCTTTGTCTCCATACTCTGATAGCCACTGTCCTTCTGATTAAAAACAAAAACAAAAACAAAACTGACAAGCTCACTCTCTGTTCAGGTGACACATTCTATACTGTACTCCTGAATAATGGTCCTGTGGACCATTACAGATGCTGAGCACACCTTGTTTATGATGGATGCAGCTCTTTTAGAAATGAAGTCTAACATACTAGATATGCTGGGGTCACCTTGCACAAAACTATTTTGGACAAAAGTCTCTTGCAGAGATGACATTTCCTGTTGCTGCTTGGAAACCTAATACAAATGAAACTAAACTCATGCTCAAAATAATCTGTTTCAGTGACCTAAGCCTCCTACAGAGATGTGAGACATCAACCCAGCCAGAAAAACCTTACCTATTACTCCCAGAAGATCCATCTTAAGTAGAGCCAGACCTGCCCCCACCAAGCTCAAACCATAGCACTGGCACCTATATCCCTGAAACCAGCACAGGCTTCAGCATCTGTGGCACTGACCCTGACCTACACTTGGCATGACTTACTGCTCTTCTGCACCCACTCAGGTTGGCCAAGAAGGCAGAAATTCATAAGGTTCTGCTGTGAGAAGTCGTCCCTAGATGTGGCCTATCCTTAACTGTTGGCAACAATATAACGACCTCAGATTGACATGGAGATAACTCAAAACTGGCAGAACTATACAACATATAGGCCTCAAAGCTCTAAAAATTTACACAGGTATAAACCAAGTGCATATTAACTACCTTTATAAGTTTCAGAAATCCAGCCTTTGATCCCCTGGGGAATTTACCTGGACTAGACAGGTTACTCTGAAGAGATAATATACTCAAAGCACTGCCCTGGTCACTCTGGATGCTGACCAGTCCAGCACAGCTGAAGCCTGAGGACACCATTCACAGGATTGTTCCATAGCTATTTCCCATGATTTTCTTATCTATTCAGGCTGCTTACCCCAGCCTTACATCTTCATGTCCCTGCTAGCTGCCATTTTCTCTTAGTTCTATGGATGATTATGCCAAGGGGATAAAAGCAAAATAAAACACTAAAGCCCTTACAAATGATACAGATTTGACTAACGTCCAAGGCACACTGGAACTCTCCTAAATCTGATTGACTCCTTCACTCCCTTGTCAGAGTCAGCTTAGGAAGGAATGCTAATACAGAGAAAACAAACCACAAACTCCCGGTGGGAATTTTCAGCCTTGGCTAGGCCTACCCTAGGACCACAGGCAGCCCCAGGATTATTGCTTCTCATTGGGCCTTGTCTCAGAAAAATACATGCAATATGCTCAGCAAGGATTTCCTGAAGAAACTGTAAGAGGGGAGACATGTAACATAAAAAGTTTCCTGCCCCACTGTATATTTCTTAGTTTTTTAGTTGTCCAGGTAACAAATAGGTCCTGTAGCAGTTCTGGTTGCTTCTGTCTTCTAGAATTGGCTCGTCACTGTGATACATAGCTGGTCACTACGATGCATATTGTAAGCACAAGTCCTCAACTGGTGAGTCGTTCTGCCTCTGCACATCATGATTGCTTATCCTCTATGAACCCTTTGCCACTAGAGATTTGGGTCTGACATTTTAGGAGTGATCCCAGTCAATGTTGTCTACGTAAATATATCTTCTTCCAAATCCTGAATGTCTTTTTAGTGTTTCTATTTGATGGTGCATTAGAGAGTAAGGTTATTTAAGATGACTTATAGGGATGGGGAGATAGCTCAGTAGAATAAGTGCTTGCCTGGCAAGTGCAGGATCCTGAGTTCAATCCCTAGTACCGCAAAAAAAAAAAAAAAAAAGAGGACTTATAAAGTCTTTGTGTGTGTGTGTGGGGGGGAGGGGGTGTGACATAGAGCCCTCACAACCAGGAGATATACTGACTCCACCTCCTTGCTGGGCATGGCATCAGAGTCCATGCTGAAAGACTCTCAGGACACTTTTGGCTATGAACTCTGCCTATATTCTGTGACATGATTCACCATGACTGCCAAGAAAAGGAGTCCTCCTGTGGGCTTTTTTCTTCCTTGTTGTCTTCCAAAGCCAATCTTGGATGCATCTCATTGATTTAATATAGGTTACATGCTGAGGTTGGACTCAAGTCTTAGATCTACTTTGCAGTTCCAAAATCACAAAGAAGGAAACTCCCTACATGACATACTTGCAATTAAAGAATGTATGATACCTGGTTCACAGTGAAATCTCCAAAGATACATTTGTTATTACTACCACAAGGTATTATGAAAAGAAAGTATGATAAGTTAGATCATTCTTTCTATTCATACTCTTTCATACTTTTGAAGCTTGCATCTGGTACTAAGTATTTTAAGAGCACATATGCAGCAGTTTGTCCTCTTGAGGTATACACTGCAAGGTAATCGACTGAATGTGTCAGAGCTCTTTTTCCTTTCTTCCTAGCTTCAGATTTCATCTTTCATTTTCTTCTAGAAATAAGGACTGATGTCCAGCAGCAGACTTCCTGAGCTTCTGAGTGGTGGTCAGTTCTGCCGGCCACTTGGGGAACACCAGCTGGAGCAAGGGGAAGGGGAAAGAGCGAAGACAGGTGGTGACTCTCCAGGCTCCACCCTTGCAGGGAGGAAGGTCATCTTAGGCTGACTGCAGCCCTGGACTCAAAGTTGAAGATGCCATCAAAGAGGAAGTTACAGTGGGTGGTGGAAAAGAAGAGTGCACTAGATGCCATTTAAAATGTTATTTGTAGGTGTAACAGAAGTATGATCGTGCTCTTTAGTTTAGTTTCTTTGTATTTTAGCAGAGCCTTTGAAAGATGGTGAGTTTTATGTGAGCCTTCTCCTTCTTGGGGCTCTGCTGTAGCCCGAGGGTGGTGACTTCGCCCCCTTGTATCCAGGCTTGTGGCACTGCATTGTCTCCTGGAAGTTCTCTATATTCTGACCAGACCCTCAAGAGTAACCTCTTTATTAAATTCTCTCCAGACTATACAGTGTAAACATATCATCTTTCTTCTATCTGAATTTTGGCTGATGCCCTGACAATAGGTTGTTCAAAAATGCTATAGAATATTGCATAATACTTGCTTAGAATGTCCAAAAATTCTATATTTTCTACATCTTTTAAAAGAAATTTAGTTTGAAAATACACAAATTAGTAACAAGGCTGGAGATAAGGGCGTTGCTCACTTGCTGAGCAAGAGGGTGTGACCTGTCAATCACAGAGATCCAGGACACATGCTCAGTGTCCAGGCCCTGAACCTGGGACCAGTCAGGAAGTAAGAGCTCCAGTTCTTCCAGTGTGAAATTAAGCAGGCTTTCGATAAGATGGCCTACCTCTGTGGCCAGCCTAAGGAAAGAGAGATAGAAAACTGTTCACCTCATGGTCAAGGGAAACTTCCTCAGTGGCCCCTCATACCCTGCAGAGCTGAAGTCTCTGCCTACCTTTAATAACTAAGATCTTGCTAATTTTTTCTTCTTTTTTTGCAGGTCTTATTCAATTATTTTCCAGGACACCAAGAGCCTTGGAAAGAGTCTGAAGACCCCTAAAACCTGGTGACAGTATGCTCAGTAGATGTGAGGGAAAGATGAAATTTCACTTCAACCAGTAGCTAATATGGCAAGCATTTACTTGGTGTCTTCTATATTCCAGCCCTGAACAAAAATCTCTCACAGTAAAGTGAACATGTTTTG
Source organism: Myocastor coypus (assembly GCA_004027025.1). Classification (NCBI taxonomy): domain Eukaryota; kingdom Metazoa; phylum Chordata; class Mammalia; order Rodentia; family Myocastoridae; genus Myocastor; species Myocastor coypus. The sequence goes on from PVJA010022117.1 coordinate 13,792, forward strand.
TGTTTATTTAAGCTGTAAAGGAGTAAGCTCTCAGAAAATTAAGATTTATCCTTTTTACAGTAACTTTCAAATATATAATGGGTATTGAAGTACAAATAATGATGAGAATAATTGATATGATTATAATCATCAGCAGGAAAAGAAAATATAAAACACCATCTAGATTTTTCTATTTATTGTGATGGTTATTGTGAATTAGATCATTTGTTTCAAGTTCTTTACAAAATTATAATTTTTTAGATATGAGAATATTGAGAAGAAGAAACTATCCAGTTCTCTCTAGGAAATGCAGTCTTCATGAAAGTAAAGCAGAGGTTAATTAGTATGTGAAAGAAAAATTTCAAAAGTGTCTAAAGATCATTCACTTAAACATGAATTCTCTCTTCAGGTGTATACATACACATACATACAGGAAGAGAGAGAAAGAGAGTGAGAGAGAGTGAGAGACAAAGACAGAGACAGAGAGAGACAGAGAGATATCTCCAGTGAATAACTGGCAATTTTAATTTTGTTTTATATCAGTGATATAATTTTTGCTCTCTCTACATAAAGATGTAAAACATGGAAACTCTTCTACCTCACAGTTAGATGAGTATGTGAGTATGAAGTAAAAGAATATATGAAGGTTTCTACTAAGTCATTATTTTATGCAATTTTCAAACAGAATGCAATAGTTATGAAAAGTTTTAACATTTTTATAATCACTGCTCTTTTTACTACCTAGATGTGAGTATAAAAGGCATTTTATGAAGTATTTTCATACCCTGTACATTCCATTCACTTCTGAGGCTCCCCACCCATTTTGTCAATGGCAGTTTTCCCTCTGGGAGGAGGGCGGACACCATCTGGAACAAAGAGGGCATTGAGCGGCCTGGAGTTTCAAAGCCAGTTTTAAAAAGAAAGAATTCCTAGTGAGAGAGTCAAGCCTTTTAGAGAGTGAGTTTTGAAAAATGCTGAAAAGGATTTAAAAAAATGGGAGAGAGAGAGAGAGAGAGAGAGAGAGAGAGAGAGAGAGAGAGAGAGAGAGAGAGAGACAGAGAGAGGAGAGAGAGAGACAGAGAGAGGAGAGACATCAGAGCAGAGACAGAGAAAAGGATAAGGGAAAAATGTCCTTCCTGTTCAAATAGTAAAATGAAGGGCAGTGAATGTGGTCTCCGAACACCAACTAGACAGAATGCGAGAGGAAGGAAGTAGGGGAGAGGCTCCTGGTGAGAGGCAGACGCTGAACACGAAGGCGGGCAGAGAAACGTGTCCTGGCTTCACCTCTGAGGCTAAAACCCTGGGGTGTGGTAGCAGCAAGTCTGGGTGTGTTGCTGAAAAGCTATTAGAATAAACACTGAAGGGCAGCTGTGCAGTGTCTCAGAAAAGCAACCTTGCTCTTCCCAGCCTTGAGCAATCCCTGTGAGGGTGAGCTCTTACAGCTGAGCAGTAGTTGGTCCGACATGGCGTGTTCAGACTAGAGCTACTCATGGTATGGTCCCACTGAGAGGTCACTTTGCCACCTTTTATGAAGATTGGACATCCATGTGGAGTAAAGTTGTGAAATGAAACATGAACATTTAGCAATTCTGTGGCAATTTGATAGGCTAGTTATACCTGTTGAATCCAGCAATAATTTTTAGAAAATGGGACTTATTGTATACCTGTGTTAATTTTTTCCTAGCATTTTATGATATTTTACATGAATACACTAAAGGTAGACTTCATGAGGCTACAGGATGACCTGTACCCAGCAGACCGGACATCACTATGCAAGTCAGCGTGGTCCCAAATTTCATCTGTCCCTGCAATCTCTGGACAAGGCCCTGAGATATGTCTATCCCAGCAATTCACAGTTAAAATTCTGCCCTAGATCCAAAGACCACCTTGGAAACGCAGGTGAAGAACAGCAGAACCCAGGAGCTCCTCCAGAATGACTGACCTAAGGGGCTTTGCATGTCATTAATTCGTCACATGCAGCGTGAGAGCTTGAAAATAAGGTTGGAGTAAGCGTGCGAAATAAAGAAACTACATTTTCTTTCACTCCTGTCTTGCAAGGCATAAATTATTGACCTTGTCATACACTCAATAAATTGTGACAATAAAAATCGTGCCTCACATATAGAACACTCTTAATAAAGGTTGGCTGAATTATTGAAGGGAACTCTTAAGAATGCCACATTTCAAAAGCAACCACATGCACAGAATGAGGGTGTTGCTGAGCCTCTGAAGCCTGTCTCTAATAAGATGCCAGGGTCACAGCTTTGCTGCCAGCACATTTAGGTGAAACCAATGAATTATCTGGGAGAATCATGGCCATGCTGACTGAAAACAGTCCTGAGTAAGCAACGAGAAAGGAAAATTTTCAAACCATGGCAATAATTTGGGGGTGGGGAGCATAGTCAAAATTATTGCATTTAGAAAGATTTGCTAGGCTTCTCTAAGAGTGAGCTATAACAAATGCAGGCGAGCTGTTCCTTCACTTCAGGGATTTCATTGTAGCAACCCCAAGACCACTTGCTGGTGATTCCTGTGACTTTGGGTGGTATCTACTAGTAAGGTGTGCTGATGACCACTACTTAGAACCACTTGGTAACTGTGCTGGACGGTAAGCGTTTAAATAAAGATGACTTTTTTTTTTTAGATTTAAAGAGATTCTTCCCACTCCTAATGACATCACATTAAAGTTGGAAAAACAAAAGTGTCACTTGGTAAGAAGACATTGTGACCATTGCCATGAGCAAGAGAGCAGGGAGCCATAGGAAAAAGAGGGAGGAAACTTTCTCAACTTTTTCAAATCTCACTCAGGGAAGTATTCTTTGGGGCTGAGTGTTGCATAGTTGAGGGGCTGCTGGGCTGGGGCCTAACAGAGGAAGAAAGCAATGGGAGGAGACAAAGTTCTATATAAAATAATCCGGGGCATTGGAATTGAGACATTTAAGAACTTGAGATGGCTCTGAAACTGGCACATTAAGAAGGGGGAACTGCATGAGTCAGCAGGATTTTATTGTGTGATAGAGTTTAAAGAAGTTGAGTGGCAGGCACAGTGGAGTGGGGGAAAGATACATGTTAAAAGAATAGAAGCCCAGCTTGCCAAAGATCTAGTAAAAGAAAGGTCAGGATCTTCTGGTGTTCAATGCTCAGGTCTCCTTAGGAAAAAGAGGATAATATCTCTTGCAAACTAGACATTACTAATCTGATGTCTGCGACATACATTCAATGAGAGAAGCATTTAATCTTGTCTTCATGGTTATATCATGCCTCTTCTTTACTGGCCCATTGTCTTGACCTCTATTTCAGATTCTAGTTTGCATATAATATTGCCCTTATGAGGATACTCCTTATTGGAAACCTTTTACTTTGGCTTTCTTAAGAGTAGTTGGGCCCACTGCACAGTTTTGGCCTTTAGCACTGGAAATGCCAGACTCACTTGGGTGCTGGCTACTATTTTATTTAACACAGATATATTTGTATGATCTACTTGTTTTAAATAACTGATTTATCTGCAAATCCTAATCAGGAAGATTGTTCTGTTCTCAAGATGGTTTTCCATGTTGTTTTTAGTGACTATGAGAAGGGTTTATCTTTCAATCTCAACAGAGTTCTGATTAAAATAGCTGAGGAGGATACTAGAAGAGAACTGTCCAGACATTTTTATCTTCTGCACCATTTATAAGTCTTTCACATTCCATTGGTGGCCTGACTCTTCCCTTCCTCCCGATTGGATCACTGCTGATTTTAGCAAATCGTTGGAACCATAGCAAGCTGCTGGGAGTAGATCTCTTGCTGCAGATAACTAACTTAGAAGACTGTCTCTAGGCCGGTGCCTGCGTTAGACACATTTTTTGCTTATAAGGAGCCATGAAGCTCAGAATGTGCCTACATTTGCTACTTTTTCCTCTTCCTTTTTTTGTGCTAAACTTGGAATACATTTGGCCAGATCTTCTCCAATCATCTTATTTATTCCTTGGTTCAGCAAATATAAAATTCATGTCCGTATATTCTTATGATGCTCTTCTCCACACTTCCAAGATAAATCCTGTAATTTTTCATGAATCCTTTTTCTCCCCCCACTCACCAATTTTGTCTATTTCTGGATCTAATGTTGCATCTGAATCCTCACAACTAGCCCCAGCCTCATTCTACTCTCAGGGGAAGCTGATGAATGCAGAGACATAATTCAGAGGGGCCCAGGAGTCGAGGAAGCCAGGATCCTCTGGCTCGTCTCAGATGGCTCCATTTGCTAGCACGATGGTCTTTGCCAAGCAGGGCATTAATTTTAACCATAGAAACCTGGCAAGTCTGACAATTCAGCTTGACACTGCAATTCAACAGTGGGAACTATTAGTTTTGGATCTGATTTTAAGTGGTCTCAGAATACTGGTTACAAACAGAAAGGGTTTCCTGGAGCCAAGTCATGTGGTGGCCTCGCGTTTCCTTATCTGCTTTCGGCCAGGCTACCTGGGACCAGAGCATGTGCTTCTCTACCGCAGCTCATCTAATCGTGTGGGCGGCAGCCATCCAGCTCTGCTGTTCACGAGTTCCATTTTCCTTCTCCTTTTTTCCTTTTCATCCTTTCTTTATAATTTGTTTATTCTAAAACCAGTACATTTACATTGTTAAGATAAAGGGAAGGAAAATGCAAATAATTTGAGAGATCTTAAAAATATCTTGTATTTCCACCATTCAAAAGTAAGCTCTTAACAACCTTGAGCCTCTTCCTTTTCAGGGGGGAGTGGAGACTCTGGGAGGGAAATTTTACTTGCATTTCCTATGTCCTTAAATTGCTCTGAAGCAAAATCACCAAAGCCTTGCTTTGACTAGGGCCATGATTGCTTTATCTTTGCTGCACATGGATGTTTCACTGTTGATCCTGGAAGGAGCTACCCAACCTTCCATAATCCTACAAACAAATCCACACATTGTCTAAAGCACAGAGACTTAAAATCTATTTAGCCCCCCTGCTTCCTGATTGCACCCACAGAAACTCATATTGGTAAAAGTAAGTGTGCATTTATATGCATTTATGTGTCAGATCTGCGATTGTCAATCTGTCTAGCCTTCGGCACTTTCAACTTTTCCGTTTTCCTCACACAAAATTATTGGCTTCACTCAGCATGTCCACTCCATTTTTTTTTCTTTTTGTGGATATGTCACACTTTTCCCATTCCACATCTAAGTTATGCGAAGAGCTAAGCTGAGATGGTGGATTCTGCTTGCTCTGTTGGGTAGACCTTTCTAGTAAAGCTCACTCCTTACAAGCAAGATTCTTGCATCAGGTATTTGCTTTGGTCTATTTAGTGGAAGTAAAAGGAAATAATGTTTTTGAAAGAGGAAGAGTAGGAAGGGCTGAATACTATTCTACATGACAGGACTAGCATTTCATAATGAGATTCCAATCAAAAGAAGTGACAAAGGAGGGGTCTGAGTGAAAATTGAACTTGAAAATAATGGCATAGAACTTAGTGTCTAATATACCCTTAGATTTTGGTTTAGAATGAGTGAGTTAGATGGGCTTCTTTTAGAAGAGACAAAAAACATAAAAGAGGCACTTGGTTTCAAAATCTATGAATGCATTTAGTTTGAAAAGTGTTGGGACATCTAGAAGTTATTTCTCTGCTAACATTAATATAAATCTAGAGCTAAACATAGAAATCTGGCAGCAAGTATATGTCTGCTACTTTTCTCATTGCTGGGATGAAATACCCAATCCCCAAAAGTTAGTGGAGGAAAGACTCAGTTTAGCTTCCAGTTTGCAGAGGCCTTAAGAACCAGCTCCAAGGCAGGTAGCATGGCCAGAGGGGAGGAGGCACAGAGGAGAAAGAATTCATAGTGTAGCAAGGGAAGGAGGAACGCAGTGAGCAGCAGTGGGGATGAGCCCGCCTTCTTTCGGTCTCTTTACAGTCCATCCATACAGACTGCAGGCCTATGGACTAGTGTGCTCCATACTCAGGGCAGGGCTTCCATTATCTATCCCATTCATCCCAGTGTCACACCCTGACTCCACATTCACACACTCTAATGCAGCCACCATCCCAAATCCCAACCTATGCTGTAAACTCTTCTAGAAATAAACAATAACAAGGTATTTAATTGGGATCATCCTACATAGATCCCAGATCTCAGTCTGTTGCTCAGAAAACTACATTCTCTTCAACCCAGAATGGGATTGATGAAAGAAAATGGTGGCACCCCTATTCTGTTTTTAGGTATTGTCCTCTCATCAGATTTAGGAAGTAATAACACCAGGAGTAGCCATCAAGCACTTATACCTCGGTAACTTTGTTAATAAAGCACTCATGATTCATCATGAGTCATGATGGGATCTAAGATGAGCTGGCTATGAGGGTAAGGCAATTAAAGGTAATGCCAGTGAATTGCAGCTGTCATCCAGATGCATAGTATGGGAAAGTGGGAAAAGTTATGATTCTGTGCAATGTTAGAATATGTGTTTGATTTGCAGCAGGCAACTTCTTGGCCAAGAAAATTTAAAATGCCCTTCCCCTAGCTGCAGGACGCTCAAAGTTAATTATGGCAAGGAAACACAGCTGCCAAGGAGAAGGCAGACCCAGTGCTCAGGTTACAGAGACAGCTATGTAGGATACCACCCACCTTTCCCATGGGCCAATATAGGAGGCAGCTTCCCAACATGGAAAACTGCTTCATGAATATTCAATTGTGAAAAGCTCTGTTTTAAACCTGACTAAATGGAGTCTCAGAAGAAGCAAAGTTGAAATAATTAGATGCAGAAGCATCTTTAAAAGAAGCTGTGAAGACAACATGGATACCATTCTTTGTTAAAACTTAAAATGGAAGCTCCGTCAGAGTAGGGAGGAGCTAGAAAGTGCACATGGGCATTTTCCAGGGTTTTCCTTACCACATTACTGCTGTTCGACGAGATTTAAAAGAATTCAGCTCTTGTCTATGGCCATACCACCCTGCATGAGCCCGATCTTGTCTAGAATGACTCAGCCCTTGTTTTACCTCCTGTTCTTTCATTTTATGCTATGAATGACACTGGGCAAATAAATTGCATCTGTAGAATGGGAATACTGCTTGGGACAGTTGCAAAAACTGAGATAAGGTATACAGAATGCTGGATACAGAAAAAAAGAAATGTTTTCAATTCTAAGCTAAAAAAATTCTCTTTTAGTACAAAAATGCTTGTAAGACATTTTATGGTTGACCTTACAAAATTATTTAATTCATTTCTTGTCGTTAGAAATCTGTGATCCTAGCCGGGCGTGGTGGCGCATGCCTGTAGTCCCAGTACTTGGGAGACTGAGGCAGGAGGATCAGTGTGAGCTCGAGACCAGCCTAGGCTACAAAAATGAGCTCAAGGCCAGCCTGAACTGCATGGGGAGACCTTGTCTCAAAAAGACAAAAAAAAAAAAAAAAAAATGTGTGAACCACAAGATTTTTTCCACAGCAACCATCTAAGAGCAGTAGTCATGGCCCTCTGCTATCCCATAGCTGTGGGCCTCAGCAAGGGCCACAAGGTGACCAAGAATGTGGGCAAACTGAAGCACAGCCGCCGCCGCAGACACCTCACCAAAGACACCCAGTTCATGGGGGACAAGATCCCCGAGGTGCACGAGTGGCGCTTCATGGAGCGGCTCAAGGTCTCCAAGGACAAACGCGCCCTCAAGTTTATCAAGAAAAGGGTGGGGACGCACACCAACGCCAAGAAGAAGTGAGAGGAGCTGAGCAACCTGGCTGCCATGAGGAAGGCAGCTGCCAAGAAGGACTGAGCCCTCTGGAATAAAGCTTTGCAGCAAAACAAAACAAAACAAAACAAAACAAAACGAAACAAAACAAAACAAACTACTAAAATCATTTAGAATTTTAGAAATCTTACTCTACCATTTGAGAAAAATTTACTATAGTTTTGTGGCATACTTTGAAGGACCGTCATCTTTCTCTAAATCTTAAGCAATTTTTAGATGAAAAAGAAACACATTAAAATACTATTTTGTGTGCAAAACTGGCTATTACTTGGATGATGCAGAGACCCAGGTTTTTGGGTGGCCTCTGGGAAGACTTCTGGCACGTGAGATGTGTGGGGTGACTGTTCTATGCTTCATGTCTGAGATTTTGGAGCTACGCAGAGTGGTGTAGCATGCTAGCAGTTGTGTTTTTATTTTTTTTATTTTTTTAAGTTTACTGTTACTACTGCGTATCTCAGGAGCTCTCTACAAAGCCAGTAGCCAGTCAAAAGTAACTCATGGCTGATAGTAGAAATGATGCTAGAGAAACCCTTCCAGGGACCTTTCTTCGTGGTATTTGGAAAGTCAGCTTTTCTTGAGCTTGTCACGGTCAGCCTATATTTTATTTTTTATCCTTGTTTATATTTTGCTCTGTAAGTGTATCATCAGAATTGTCCCACTATGACTGCTAGTATAGTCATCTATACTAGCTAGAGGGCAAATTCTAAGGATAATGACTTTTGGCAAATTCCTTTAGATGGAGAGGTATCGCTAGAGATTATAATAATGAATTAAACCAACTTAGTGAATTTCTAATGAAAAGAATAACTGGCAAACTTTTCTTGCACAAGGAAGTGTTGTCAAATGAAGTTCTTTCTTCCTTTCTTTCCCTCCTTCCTTCCTCCCTCCCTTCCTTCTTTTTTTTTTTTTCAGTACCTAGGATCAAACTGAGGACCTTGTGCTTAACAGGCAGTTGCTTGAAGTTCTTTGTAACTGCATCTGGGATAACATGAGAGACAATTTATCTTCCCAACATAACTAAAATCTTTTGAGTTTTACTGGGCTTCCAGGAAAGCTAAAATGGTGAACAAAGTTTCCAACGTGTGTAGCCTGGCGTTAGGTCTTTTTTTTTTTTGCACTCATGTGCATGTGCATGTGCACTTGCGTGTGTGTGTGTGTGTGTGTGTGTGTGTGTGTGTCTTTTTCTCTTCCCAAGAGTAACAAATAAGGAGGAAAAAAGATTATCTCAAATATGATGACTATCTCTGACTTAGCAAACACATTGTGGTGCATGAAGTTTGGTGCTGCATATAACTGAAGATAAAATTACTTTCATTTTTTCCCATTTAGCCCTTCTGACTCTCAGAAGAACAGAAAGAAAAGGACTGAGCTCTCCCCTGTGTTATAAAAAAGCTGACATGCCAAGGGAAACAAAAGCAACTGGGGACTGGAACTCCTCACTGGCAAAGAAGCTGAGGTGACATTCAGCTGAGTTGGAAGCTGTGACAAACGGAAGGGACAAGATGCATGCAGCAAGATAAACCTTTCCTCAGATGGTAGAGATGATATGATTACAGCAGTGCTACCAAGCATGAACTTTGTTACTGGTAGACACAGCATCCAAATGCAGTAACCTGTGCTCCAGCCATCTTGTAAAGTACGTCTGAGGCTGAGGTGAAAGTAGATGCAAGCTGATGAGTATGACCTCTGCATTAAATTGTCATGCTGGAGAGATCATTTTCTCCTTTTTGTTCTTACCTTCTAAATTTGTTTATGATGCATTTCATTAACTGATCTTCAAATTTATAACACTATAGCTTACTGTGATAAAACCTGGAGGTGTAATTGTCAAGAGACACAGTCTCATTGTTTTTCATTACCCGCTCATCACAGGCACCTTCATATTTTAGAATACATTAAAGTTTTACAATAGCTGGCGTATAAAACAAACTTCATAGCACAGACTATGAATACTTATATTTAAAGTGTTTTTAAATGGAGAAATAATGGTGTACAACTCTGGTTATCTTTGTTATAAAAACATTGACTTTACCTAGAGGTTATGAACTTTTCAAGTATTTTAAAATGGTATTAAACAATGGACTCATTCAATTTCAAACAATTACCTCTGGCTTTCATTGTGTACATTCCAGATGACCACTGTGAGTAGACCATTTGTCTCTGGCTACTCTGGTATTTTCTTTCTCTATTCTTCCCTTTTCTTTGTGTTTTCATTTACCCACAGGAAATTGGGTAATCTGTACAAATTATCCCTTTCCTTCATCCACTGATCCAGGGGATCTGAGCTGCATTGCTAATTTTCTAACAAGGAAAATGAAAAGTGTTGATTCTAGAATGAGAATGAATGAGCCTTTGGTAAAAATTGGAGATGTTGATCCACGCTTTGCTTTTTTGTAGGCAGCATGCTCACTGTGCATGGGATTATGGTTAACAAAATAAAATACAACGCAATGCATTGACAATTCACGCAGTCTTGTGCATTAGAACAAAACCCAGAATGGTTATAAATCTAAAGCCAGTCTTCAGGAGTTTCTGAATGCTTGGAATCTGCCTCCTTGCCAATAATACGCTAATTAGCACTTTTCTTCTGCCTTACTAATCTTGTCTACATCACGCATAGCACAAAGTATGGGACAGGAAAATACAATTGTCCTCTTTTCTTAGGACAGAAATTGAGAGTCGTACGCTCTAAATGCCAGAAGGAAGATTCCATCTATCCTCAAATCAAGTGACTGTCTGTTCATTGTTCAAATCACTAGGGCATATGCTTATTTGACTGTTTCTTTTTATTTTATCATGATTTCTTAAATCAGGGCAATTTATTTTACCACTCGAAACTGTGGTTAAGAATAGAAAGTATAATTTGTAGTATGCTATTTGGTTGCTCTACATATGATGCAAGTGGCGGTTGTGAATTGTATTTTTTTAAAAACTTTATTTATTTATTTATTTTATTATGGCCGGCTCAGCCTGCCCTGGGGGTGGGGCCGGTACAGCATGTGGTGCCAGGGATCAAACCCAGGTCCCTGCCACTGCCTAAGCTTTCCTAAGCAGGTGCTTTAGACCACTGAGCCATCCTGCCAGCCCCATGAATTGCATCTTTTTAAAGTAAAAGAGAATTTTAAATATCTGTTTAAAAAGTACTTGATAACTTTTGACTCACCATTTGTTAGACTTCTTTGGGGGGCAGTTCTAGGGATCAAACCCAAAGCTGCATGTAAACTACGCAGGTGTTCTACCACATAGCTATAACCAGCCCTTGAATTTGACATTTTTGATTTTGATGTAAGGTCTTGTTATACAGTTCAGTCTCATAGTGATTCTCCTATCTCAACTTCCCCAGTCCTGCGATTACAGGTGTGCACCGCTATGCCCAGTTTTGGTGGCCAGCACAGCACACCTATGGTTCTGGGGCTAGCATGGCATGTGGTACCAGGCATCACACTCAGGACCTTGCTCTTGTCAGGTAGGCACTTATGCTGCTGAGCGATCTACCCAGCCCCTTGGCATTTTAAAAGTCTCCAGCACTTAAAAAGCAAAACAAAACAAACACAGGATAAAAAATTTAGAGAGTAGAGCCAGCCAGATAGCTCAGCAAACTAAAACACCTGCTTAGGCAGAGTGCAGCAGCTGGGGTTTGATCTCTGGTATGCCATGCCAGTCCTGTCCCCAGGGCAGGCTGAGAGGGTGATTGAGACTGGGCATGGTGGTGTGTCTGTAATCCCAGCTCGGGGAGGTTGAAAACAGGTAGATTACTATAAGTCTTATCTATGTCGTGAGACCCCATAGACTGTACTAAATGCTTAAAAAAAAAAAAAAAAAAAAAAAAAAAAAAAAAAAAAAAAAAAAAAAAAAAAAAAAAAAAAAAAAAAAAAAAAAAAAAAAAAAAAAAAAAAAAAAAAAAAAAAAAAAAAAAAAAAAAAAAAAAAAAGGAAAAAATTAGAGAGCAAAGAAAAAGAAAAAAAATTAAGTTATAAGGTTAAATAAATAGATATTAATTCTATTTTATACATCAGGATTATTTCAAGATCATCAGAAAAGGTATGAAGCCTGGAGATCATCTATTTATACAAGTAATATGAACTTGCCAGGTTATGTCGTTAGAACTGAACAAACTAAAGCTCTTCTCTGTGAAATCCATCTAAATTTGACCATAGAAGTCTCCATGGAGAATTGACTCTCACTGTGGTGGCATGGTCATGTGACCACTGGCAATTCTGAATGCTATGATTTGCCATGTTAAGTATTTGAAAATTTGGGAGCCAATCTATTACTAATATGTACAATTAAAGAAAAAATATACAGTCCTTCCAAATAGAATGTATTATTATTATTATTATTATTATTATTATTATTATTATTAGACTTTTAGAGATAGAGTCTTGCTATGTAGTTCAGGTTGGCCTGATACTCACTGTATAGTCCAGGCTGGCCTAGAACTGGCAGGAATCCTCCTGCCTCAGCCTCTCCAGTGCTGAGATTACCTGTATGTGTCACCATGCTTGTTCTAAAGCATATTTAGAATATACATATTTCTTGAGAATTTTTAACATTGATATTTTTGAAGCAATATTAAATATCAAAGAGAATAAATACTATTTTGTTAGAAAAGTTATAAGGTTAAGTAAATAACCAGGGCCCTTAAATTCAGGAAGCAGCCTTCCAGGATTCTACTTTCCTGTCACAGTGAGGCATCAGAAGGTCTTTGGAGTAAGATTTTTCAGTGCAACAGGACAGTGCTGTTAAGATTCAGGCCCAGGATAGTGGTGACAAATATGTGACTACCTGGGGTTATGTGGCTCAGTGGTAGAGTACTTTCCTGCTCTGGAGATTGATCACGAGCTCTGCAAAATACACAAAGCAACACACACACACACACACACACACACACACACACACACACACACACACACACGTTCTTTGAGGAAGAAATCAAACTTCTTTATTTTGGGCTTGGGAATTGTGAGCGAATTGTAGTTTGGTTACCTCCGCAGTGGTCTAAATGACATGGAAGAGAGATGGGAAATTCCCCCAGGGTTTCACAGAAGCCCACTGCATCCAGATAAGAGATTTTATCTCAATTCAATTAATCACAATCTTGAGCAATACAGCAGTGCACCAGTTTTGTGCAAGTAGAGAAAAATAAAAAAAGAAATCTCAACACTTAAGGAACTTAGAGTCTTATCACACAGGCAAACATATTAAAAATATGTTCCACAGCCCAGGAGGATGACACAGCCCCATCTGCATTCAGTGGCTGCAGTAGCCTGCTCTTCACACTGTGCAGGTTACCCTCTGTGAACCACCCTGAGCACCACTAAATTTCCTGGTGAAGTCTGAATGTTCTAAGTTAACTCTGAGGGCTGAACACTCAATCCTCTTTAGTCTTTCCAATTAAAAGGTTATTTTCATTAGCAAAAATTAATATTTTCCAAATTTTTGGAGCACTGAATTGATTTTTGCTCACTTCTGGCTTCTACTGAATACTCTGCACACTAGCTAATAGACTAATATTCAGTAAGATTCTTTGAAAGAAACTACTTTTTTAAAGCCGCAAGAGGAAAAGAACACTTCAGTTTTCTGTATGCACACACACACACACACACACACACACACACACACACACAGATAAACAAATATATTAAAAATTTAAGGTCTGGGTTAAAAATCCCATGTTTTTGAAGCTAGGTCAGCTTGGATAAATTATGTAACCTGAAAGACTTGTACAGAATTTCAAATGGAATATTAGACAGTTGATAGAATTTTGTGTGGCTTCAATGAAATGATGCATATAAAATTGCCTACAGGTTCATGCACGTAGGTATAAAAGATTAACTTTAGTCTTATATTTAAAAAGATTTGAGACAACACTGAAAACATACATAATAAAACTAGAAAAAAGATAGTAATCAGGCTATTCTGTTGACACTTCAGATTTTCATTCTTTGATTAGATGCGTGAAATTGATTTGTAGTTTTAAAAAAAAGCAAAGCAAGCAGATTTTTGTTGATCATATAAAAATTTTTAGGGCTGGCCAAATAGCTCAGTGGATTAAAGCACATGCAAGCAGGTGCAAGAGCCAGGTGTTTGACTTCAGGCCTGTGGTGCCAGCCTGGCCCAGGCCCCCGGGGACACTGAGAGAGCAATTGAGATTGGGTGGCGCATGCCTGTAATCCCAGCTCATGGGAGGCTGTAAACAGGCAGATCACTACGAGTCTAATCTAACAGTGAGACCCTGAACATCCTGTAGACCTTTCCCTAAAATAATGAATAAATAAATAAATAAAATAACAAAAATAAAAATGTATTCTTTATATAATTTTTGGGAATGAAAATATATCTTAAAACAATGAATGGAAAATAAACCCTTCCAAAGACTATTGCAGCACATAGATCCTTAATTTTTTTTTAAATGTGTCTAGTACAGAGTGAATAGGACCTCACTACACAGACTGGACTTGCAGTGATCCTCTTGTTTGCAGCCTCCCTAGAGCTGGGATTACAAGTGCACACCATCATGCCCAGTCTTAGTGGCCATCTCAGCGTGCCCTGGGGATGAGGCCAAGACAGCCAGCTTAGTCCGCTGAGCTCTTTGGCTGCCCCAAGATCCTTAACTAAGACCTAATGAACTTAAATAGTAGTTTATTTAGGTTTTTATCAAGACCAAGGGAAACTCTGTTTTCTAGGAATTCAGAGACATGCTGTTAGAAATGCTAACTTAGGAACTGACACACCTTCTTAATACTCTGCTGAGCTAAGAAGCTTCTCAGCAGATATTAGCTCAGTCCTGTTAAGCCTCCTTTCACCCAAGTGTTTGCCATCAGAAGAACAAAACCTGTTGTCTATTTTAGGTGGCTGGCCACTTAACCTATTTAAAAAAAAAAAATAAAAAAAATGTTTTAAAGAATGCAAAACTATAATAGCATTAGAAGAGATACAAAATTTCACTAAACAAAGTAATAGGAATTCAACAATGCATGATGTTATCTTCAAATTAGTTGTTTAGGTTGTCCGATATAAATGTGCAAGTTTGGTTTAAAGAGAAAACAAAACAAAGCAATAACAAAAACATTGTACGAAATTAAAAAGAATAAAAAGAAAAAAAATTAAGCATTAAATGCTCCTTTCAAAAGACCAGCAGAAATCAGCAGTATAGTTACAAACTATTCTGCATATAAACATAAATATATCTTTTTCTCTTCCTTCCTTTTTTTTTTTTTTTTTTGTCTTTTTAAGACAGGGTATCGCTATGCAGTTGAGGCTGGCCTTGAGCTCACTTTTGTAGCCCAGGCTGGTCTCAAACTTGCACCAATCCTCCTGCCTCAGCCTCCCCAGTGCTGGGATTACAGGCGTGAGCCACCACGCCCGGCATTCTTCCTTCTTTTGCCCTTTTCCTCACCAGTTTTTCCTTTCCCCTGAGCCCTGGCTACCAATCCTTTCCTTAACCTCCTGATTAACTTTTCTATGAAGTATTAATAGCTTTCTGAGTTATACTAGTCTCAAGTGTGAGGTCATGCTATTTCTTTTATCTATGTTTCTTTGAAGGTGGTAAAATCTGTGTGGGTTGATGTCATCTATGCCAGGTATGATCCCAGGTTGCAGAGCCTCTTCTAAAATAGGAAATATCTACAGCATTAGGGCCTGCAGTGCACTTTACTCTTTCTTCAGGGTTGAAAATCAAGTCACCATTCCAGACATGGAACTGGTGACCCAGTTGCTTTCTTGGTTTCCCATAATAAATTATTTCTTTTGACTTCCAGGCCTGTGACCCAGGGTTCCCTTGGGATCCCAGTGAGTACCCATGTTACTTCCAAGTCTTGGCAGTCTGCTAACTCACAGCAATTCTTAATCTATTTTGATCTGACGTTTGCATTACTCTTTGCACACTGAAGTGGCCCAGTAACCTTGTCGAGCCAGAGTTAGGGGGATAGAGGTCACCCCAAGTGTGTAGTGCTGTGGCCTAAACAGCACCTGAGTTTTGCTTCAAGTCTGTCAGCTCAAGCATAACTAAAGAAGTGTGGCCCCTCCCCCCAGACCCTCACTGTGCTTCTTAGCCTATTCCTTTCTTACGCTCTTGGGTTTTCATGGACTCTTGAGTTAACTCTTATCCAATTCATGGCTTTAAAAACAAAATCATGACTTAATCTATAATGCTGCCAGAGGCTGTATCTCAGCTGTTCAGTGGCATCTCTGAACTTTAGCACTTAGCTCTGAGTCATATCAGTTCTTCTAGGTCACTGCCAGTCCAATATTTGTGCCTTTAGCCAGTCCCCAAATTTTCCACGGTGAGCTGACTTTCATGACTAGTACCTTAATATTAAAGTAAGAACCTTTCTCTACTTGACATATATATAATATATATATATATATATATATATATACATCCCCACTATGAATGTACATATTATGTATCATAAACATATTTATAAAGGGAAAAATGAGAAATGTTAAGAAGTCTAAAATTCCATAAAGCAAAATATGGACCTAGCTACCCACAAGGTAAGCTTGAAGACTAGGGGGAAGCATTTCAGAGGAGAAATGCTTCACACTGAAAGGTGTGAGGGGTTGAAATTAGTGATCGTGCATTTCCAGTGGAACTGCCACATAGATGTTGGACACAAATGGACATGAACAGGAAATTGACATGGTCTTCTTAAACAGAAAATAAAAGTAATTTAAAGTGGAACACTGTGCCTAGGGGCTTCAATTTGGATACATAAAATTTAACAATAAAAATAAATGGCAGAAATGTTTGATATAAAAATGAAGAATTCAACATATCATTTTTTCAAAGGGAGCCACTGGAGGTTTAAAGAAGCAACTATTTATTAAGGGCCAAGCATTGAATTAGTGCTGGAGAATAAGGAATGTCAAGGCCAGTGTCTGATGTTTAGTCTCCAGGAGCTGATATTCCAGTAGGACTGTGACTTTTAGGATCAGCTCAAACTCTTTAATCTAATCGAGTCTGGTTCAAAAATTGCTTTGCTACTCAAATAAAAACCTAGTTGTAGGAGGGAACTTATAAAAATACCTTCATGTATTTTGACTTACATCATAAAATTTTGCGCCTTGTCACTAATCTTTTGGTATAAGGCATGGCCTTCCTGTTTTGGTAAGGATCTTCTGTTTGTAATTATGATTGATTTTCTTTAAAAAAAAGTTTTAAATTTATTTATTTGGTACATGGTTTCAGTACTTAGCTCAGACTCACAGTGATCCTCCTGTCTCGGCCTCCCCAGCACTGGGGAGTTGTGCTCCATCATGCCTGTTTTTTGGTGGCTTGCAGGGCACATTCAGGGTTCCAGGTGGCATGGCATGCAGTTTCAGGGATTGAACTTGGGTCCTTGTGCTTGCTAAGCAGGTGCTGAGACCATTGAGCTGTCTCTCCACCCCATAATTGCTTTTCTTGTATAAGCTATATATACAACATATGGTATATGATTTATTTTTGTTTTTAAAAATGGAGCAAAAATATCAAACTTGCAGAGTAATGAATGAAGATCATATCAGGTTGTATTACTGTAGTTATATGAATTAATATTTTAATCATTATTTTCCCAACATATAATTCAGTAGGGTTTTTTTTTTTTTCTAGCAATTCAACTGTATTCAGTCTTTAGACTACTCACAGGTGTTTTTACATGAACAACTCTTCTCACATTACTGTTCATATATAATCTAATCATGTAATTAAAATGGCAAGAAGAACTGGTTTGGGAAGAAATGTTACTGCTGTTCTGGTAAATGGAGCAGAAGTTCATGGTCACGCTAGAGAACACCTGAAAGCGGAGGGACCTGAGCCGGATCTGAACATCAGCCATTGTTTATTACAAAGAAAATGGACATGCTCAACTTGGTCTAGGCACAGAAAATGGAATTTCATTAGGAAAATTCCCTCAATATGAAAACAGAAACAAGCTCATATTTTATGGGAGAACAATCTAAAGGCAATATAGTATTTGCTGTATTAAATAAATCAAGTGGGGCCCACAATAGAACTATAAGAAACATCAATCTTAGCATGAAAGACTCATAATAATAATATTATGTTTTAAAGAACACAAAACAGTGATAGAAAAGTGCATTAGAAATAATACAAAAATGTCACTAAACAAAGTAATAGGAATTCAGCAATGCTTGCTGTATTATAGAATGCTATCTTTAAATCAGCTGCTTAAATCACCTTATTTTGATTAATGCAAATAACAACAAATGTATCCAAAGATAATTAATCAGCTACTTGGGAAGCTGAGGTTGGAAGACTGCAAGTTCAAGCCCACCCTGGGCAACAAAGTGAGATCCCATCTTAAAAAAAACAAACCATGTAACTCATAATAGCTTTTTTGGAATCTACCCTGTTTAGCTGGAGTGAGCAAGACCAAATACAGGTGGGGAAGAGTACCTAGAAACCAGAAAGTGTGGCACAAAGGCAGAGAGAGCCATTGCATTGCCATGGAAGCGCTTCAATTCTGCTGTCTTTTCAGGATCAATTCTTTTTGTGACATGCAGAAAAATCAGTGATGTAAATATAAATTTGTGAATTTAATTTTTGTAACAGGGATACGATTACTAAAAAGAGAAAAAAGAACAATGGCAGATGAGAATGTTTTTATTCGTGTGAGAAAATTTTAAAAGTTTCTGGAAGCAAAAAGAGTGAGTACTAATAACAATACATAGAATGTAATCTCTGTGTGTAGACCATTTGGAAATATCTGGAACAGTCAAACTGCATACACATAAAATCCAACGAAAGTAGAAGTCGTCTTTTTATCTTCTGCACAGAGACAAACCTATGTTAAATTCAGTTTCATTTTTTAAATATTATGTACACCTACAAAAACATACAGTGGTCATTTTTAGTATATGTTCTCCTAAGGCAAGTGAGTATGACCATTTTTAATGATGGTAATTTTATTTTCTTTTCCTCTAAAGTCCTATTTTTCTTTTTATTTATTTATTGGATACAGGGTCTCTCTAGTGATCCTCTTGTCCTAGCCTCCCCAGAGCTGGGATTACAGGAGTGTGCCACCACACCCAGCTTCATGGGCCAGCATAGAACAGCTCCAGCATGGCATGTGGTACTGTGAATTGAACCTGGGTCCTTGTTCTTGCCAGGCAGGCACTTAGATCTCTGAGCTATACTCCCAGTCATTATTTATTTTTCTCATCTGTGGCATTAGCTATGATAATAATTAATGATTTTAGTGTTTAGAACAATTATTTTTATTCATAACTCATTTATCCTTTTAAAAGCATAATAGTTGTTACAGTTTTCTGGAAGTCTTTTTTAGCAGGAAAAAAATTTTCATATTTTTCCTTGAGTTGTTTTTTCTTTATTTCACTTATGTCTTCAGGGGATGCAAGATTTTATTAAGTACTTCTTAAGTATCAAATAGAATTACCTGGTCTATTTCTCTGAAATGGTAAATACATAAATCACATTGATGGGACAGTCTGCCTTTCTTCTTTTAACCATTTCCTCCTTGACTTTCCCTTTCTTCCAAGTTTAACTACTTTGTATTCCATTTGAAATATTATTTTGATTTCTCAGATAACATAGCATAAGCTAGGTACATAGCTTGAACTGTAAAAATAATTTTATGAGGTAATTATTATCTCCAGCCTCTCATTTCTGATTCTTACTTTCTGTTTCACAATTTCTGTTGATTTTTTTGCATCTTTCTTATGTTCCATCTTGTTATTTCTGTATTTGCTAATTTTGGTCATTATGTGTTTCTTTTCTCTGAAATCTGGATTTAACAATCTTACACACTTTCTTTTGCTGCAATACAATTTATAATAGTTTTGTTGAATTGTTCAGGGTGTAACTGCGACTGTTCATGTTGTTCAGGGGTGAACTTAGTGGTATAATTACATTTTTTTATCATATGCAATTTTTTTCTTGTTAGTTTATTAATCTCTACATTTTGATTGTTTCGCTTGTCTAGGTTTATGTATCAGCCATTCTACCGAACTCTCCAGGAAGGATCAATAGATCCGTTTTGAACCTTGGTTTCTATATTATCAAACCCATCTGGTTTTTGTCTGTACAGCGCCCTCTTCTCTGGCTCTCAGAAACACTCATTCTGGAACCTTCTATCTCCCGTTCTCTGTGTGCTGAATTTTCTTTCTTTTTTAGGGGACAAGGGGTAGAGGTGGGGTATGATTTTAACATTTGTTGACAACTGGCGTTGTTCCTTAGCCGGTTCCTGTTTCCGTGCAAAGTGGCATTCTCAAGAGGTGGCAAGATGGTCCTGTGGTCTGGTCTTCTGCAGGAGTCCAGCGGACTCGCTCCTCTGCTCTTCCTCTGTTAGTGTCCATGCCACCTGCAGGCGTGTCTGCAGCGGTAGCCCCATCTCCAGCCCCAGTTTTTCTTTAGAACTATTACACACCTATCAGGGAACTTCTCTCTCCCAGGCTGGGATCCTTCCTTTGAAGATATAGGATCTTTGTCTGTTTCAGGCCACCTTCTCACTGTCCAGTAATTTCTTGATATGGTGTGCACGGGAGGTAAGCTTTTTCAGGGCTCACATATCTGAAAATGTTTCACTACACTGCCACACTTGATTGATAGTTTGGTATAGACTCGCAGTTTGGTTTGGAACAGAATTTTAGCTTGAATAAAAATTTTCCTCGGGAAACTGAAGATAGTGCTTCATCTTGCTGCAGACCTGGATATAGTAATGTGGCAATTTTAGATGTTTTCAAAATCTGTTCCCTGAGAACATTTGTAATATTCTGTTT
Source organism: Myocastor coypus (assembly GCA_004027025.1). Taxonomy (NCBI): domain Eukaryota; kingdom Metazoa; phylum Chordata; class Mammalia; order Rodentia; family Myocastoridae; genus Myocastor; species Myocastor coypus. The sequence goes on from PVJA010022117.1 coordinate 34,242, forward strand.
GTCCTTAGCATTCTGAAGCTTTTGAGGTCCAGTGAAATAGGCCTTGCCCATTTACCAATTTGTAGTGATTCTTTTTGCAAACTCATGTTCTTCAGGTTTTTGGAAAACTTCTTGAAATTTTAATAATGTCCTCTTATCTGCTCTCTCCTCATTCTCCTTTTGAACTCATATTTGTTGGGTATTACATCTCTCGAACTGATTTTTAAAATTAGTTCAAGTTTATATCCCAATGTTTCATATTTTTTAAATAGTCTCTTAGAAAAACATTCTCTCAGGCTTTCACAGAAAGCAAAATAGCCAAGCAATGGCCGTGACTCGTCCTGAAGGCTGACACTAACAACAGTTCTACAAAGTACATTCTATGGTCTCAAATTTAATCCTGAGGGGATTTGACCCTGGAAGATACAAAAAAAAAAAAAAAAAAAAAAAAAAATTTTTGTAAAAA
>PVJA010022118.1:0-27171 GCA_004027025.1 Myocastor coypus
CTCCTCCTCCTCCTCCTCCTGGGTGTCGGGGCCTAGTGAGGGCTGGCTCAGCAGCAGGCCGAGGCAAGTAACCTCAGACCCTCCTCTGCACTAAGCCTGTCTCCAGGAGATGGCGAGCCCCAGCTGCCAAGCGTGTCCTGTCTGGAAGCTTTCCCACCTGTGCAGCGTCTTACTGTTCAGGCTGGATGAGTGTCCTCAGGGAGAGTTACCGAGGTGTGAACCCCAGCGCACCCACCATCCTCCTGCAAGGGAAAGGGCAATCTGCCCAGTTTTCAAAGCCGGAAGTGTTCAGCCTTATTTGTCCATATCTAATCATTATGCTTTAAATAAACATATACTAAGCTAAAGATGCCGGCATCTTCCTGTTGCAACATCGATGAGGTGGTAGAGTTTGGTGTTAGGCCAGTTTATATTGGTCTCTTCCTAAGAAAATTTCATTAAGAATGTCTGCAGTGCCCGGCTCTGAAATGAGCTTACCTACAAATTGGTTTCATGAGCGCAATGATAAAGCTTCCAAGGCAGGGGTCGCCCAAAACAAGAGGCTGCCTTTTCCTCACCTTCCCTCGTCCTTTTTGATTTGTGGACATCCACTGTCCAGCTCTTATGTCTTAGTTTGGTCAATGCCAGTGCAAAAGACACTTTAGATAACAGTTCCAGAGGGCAAGAGTTTGGGGGTGACTTTTACAGGATATGCCACTGCGGTCAGAGTATACGGAAAGAGACATTCTGCCGCTCTGCAATTGTGGGATGGAAAGATTCCATAATTCTAATGGTCTCAAGGAAATAATGTATGCTTTTGCATAAGCTGCAAGGTCCTATCTAGATTACACATTATGTATTTTTTTAACCTCTCTGCAGAGATTGTTAAGCAGCACATAAAAGAAAGAATATAAATCAGCAACTAGAAAGACTCAAGGGTCCTGCGCAAAGATCAGGATGAGGACGCACAGGGTGAGCACAGGGAGGCTGTGTAACTTTCCCTTTTGCTTGCCAAGTGCCAGAGTACTTTCTGTATATTCCATTCACTTTAAAAAAAAAAACACCTGTATAATGCAGTCACACTTTCTAAGCACCATAATACAATTTTAATAGCATGTACTTCAAAGCAGCGTAATTATTCCAAACATTTAGCACCCATGACTACTTTATTAAGAATGACAATATTTGCATAAGCAACAGATTAAAATTGTGACCACACAACCAAATTTAACAATTGTAAGTTTGCCTTTCAACTCTCATCCCTTTTGGGCAAGAGTGTTATTATATCAGGCAGGACCTGGGCAACCAGATGCTCTAGGGAAGAGACTCTCTGCTTCGGGGTTCTGGTCCTTCACCCCAACAAGAACGCAGGAGGCTAGGCCAGTCAGGCTGACTGGTACGGGAAGAAGCCTCCTCCTGCTCAGAGGGAGAAACCTGGAGGAGGGGGTAAGGGGAAGTGGAGGATTGCGAATAATACCTCGGAGCAGAAGTCCCACCCTCCCTGGGAGCAGTACCCAGGGAGAGCTCAGCAGGTTCTCTCGGGGTGTCCTCCCTCCTCTGCTTTTACCCAGGTAACTGCATTTTCTAAAAAATGACCGCTTTACTGATGGAGGTCATCAGGGCCTTGGCCTTTGTTTCTGAGTCAGGCCAAGGTTCACAAGATCTACAGACACTGCCAGGGTATGCAGAAGGCACACGAAGGCCGCCTCCGAATGGGTGTCTCGTCGTGGGTGAGCCCATGGCCGTGGCCACTGCACCAGGGTCTCACTCTGTGCTGCCTGCTCCTCCCTGACTGTCCTGAGAATGGGAAACTTCACGCACCGTTTTAAGCTCACTCATGTGAGCTTAAAAATGCATCCCTGATGGAAAGGAAAAACTGTGTCTCTTTAAAGAAAAAAAAAAGGTTCTATAATCTTGGGCACAATAGATATATTTTATATATAAATTTTCTCAACACAACTTTCCTAGTTTAAAAAGTAAATGTTTTTGAAACATTATATAATCATTCCAAAATGAGACATTTGCCTGTGTACTCTGAGTAACAGAAAATGCACACTTGCTTAGATGTGTACATTTAGCATTTACCAATCACTTGTTCTGACCATATTTATTGCATTCATATTCTATAAAGAAATTATAGCAAAAATTCTTAAGTGTAAGAGTATTATCCTACCCAAAATACTGTACCACAACTAATATCTATTTAATTGAAATCCAAGTTAAACAAATAAAAGTTATAAACCAATCTATTTTAAGCATAACCAAAAGTTTATTTTTTTAAAGAATTTATACACAGCATTTTTTCTTGACATTTGAAATATTTTCCTGAAAAATTTGATTTTATTCTTAAGGGACTTCTGATTTGAAAGAGTGACATTTTCAGCATGAGACCATCTGTCATAATCATTCCTGGTTCTTTGTTAATACCCTGTGGATAAAAATGACCAGAAATACTTTTAAGTGCTCCTCTAGTAAAACTACCATCAATGGCTAACAACGTGTGGCTAGCAAGCCTCCATCTTGGCTGAAGTGGGTTGTTGGTTTGTTCATTCTGTTCAATAAAGAGGAAGATTAGTTAACAGCCAAAACAAAAAGTAACTCCTAAATTAAAAAACAAAAAAGATAACTAATGGGAAATGTGAATGTGCTGAAGAGCATTTTTAAGAATGAAACAAAGTATGTAAGAGCTTTTAGTGTTTAGTGTGACCCAAGCAGTGTGTGTGTGTGTGTGTGTGTGTGTGTGTGTGTACGTATTCCTTTTTTTTTTTTTTCATTCTGCAAACTTAGGAAGAAAGCAGAGCCTGGGTCCACCAGCCCCTAGCTACCCAAGGAGGGGCAGCGGGTGGTTCTTTCTGAGCAGAACTGAAAGCTCCGCCCTCCGGTCCTAGCCTTGCAGTGGCTGAGGATCAGCAACCCTGCAGATGGAGCTGGAAGCCAGGCTCGGCCAGTGGCCGGCGAGCTCACTTACAAGAGGCGCCTCCAGCCACAGTCCTGAAAACACAGCGCTAGCGGCAGCACGGTGCATGCAAGGAGCAAGTTCTCTCCATCCAGCTGCCTTTTGTGGGCACAGAGCGAGGAAGCTCACACTGTATTTGGGAGGCACCAGATGTCGGGGTGCATCCAAAAGGCAAGTCCACCTTTGCCAAAGAGCCTCAGGCCGCTCAGCCCCCACGGACAGAAGAGCGGTGGAAAACCACGCTTTACGGGAGCGATCCCACCAGGCTCTGGGCTTGAGTTCTAAACGTCACTAGGTAGCCTGCTGGGCCGGAGGCCCATTTATGTTGACTCCATGTGGGAGATGAGATGAATAGGATAGTTATTTCTTACCAAATGGCATTTTACAGCATGGCACTTTTCCAAATAAAAAAAAAAAATCTTAAAAATATCTTTCTAAATGCAGATATTTGACGTATCTCAAAAATCACTTCATTTCCACACCATCAGGATCTTAATGACCAACACAAGGCCAATGAAACATGAAATCATAGAAAATTTACCCCCCAGAATTCATGAAGTAAGAAGTGGAAAAAACAGATCCACAAGGGAGAGATTTTACAAGGTAATTCGAAGCCCATTCAGATAATTTTCCGGGCATTTAAAGAAAAGCCAAAGGTAGTGTAGTGGTTGATACAATGTGTCAGCTTGGCTGAATGACTCAGCAGCCTGGTTCCCTGTTGATGGGAGCCCCACTCTGGGGTACAATTGGTTCTTCCCTGGAGTGTCACCAGGGCCCGCCTAGGATATGATTGGATTTCTCCCTAGAACGGGATCAAGGGCCCGTCCTGGGGTATGATTGGTTCCACCCTAGGGCGCAATGAGCCCACGTCAGAATGACTGAGCACAAAAAGACTTTTTAAAGGGCTGCAGGAGGAGTCAACACTTCACTTCGTCGGAGAAGCTTCGGTCTTCGCATTCAGACTGGACTTCATCGTCTGGCTCGCAGCGCAGACTCTTCGGCCTCCAGCTTAGATCTTTCGCCATCTGTCGCAGACTCTTCAGTGTCCATCTACAGACACTTCAGTCTCCCATCACAGACCCATCAGCCGACAGAGACTTACACGGAGTGCTGCAGTGAAGTCCAGGCCTCGGGACTGAATTCTTCAGACGCCCTATGCGCGCTTCCTCATCTGACTCTGTGGCTATTGTAAGCCAATCTTACAATTTCTTATAGATTGTATATTTGGTGTTAATATCCATTCCTTATATTATATCTATTCTGTTCTCTAAGTAAAACCCTGACCAATACACAAAGGGAGACTTTAAGAAATAGCATATACATAATTATTAATTAAAATGCTGTGTTCACCTTATTCCAACTCATTTTACTTCAGAGATAAAGGAAAAAATTAAAGTCTACTGCTGTATTCATGGAACAAACTTTTGGCCTTTAATTTTAAGAGAGTACCATTCCAAAATTTACCATTCTTTTCCAGAAACACCTCCTTAGGAAGAGCTTTCCACCTGACATGTGCGCTTGCTTCCTGGGGCCCCCTCAACAGGCAGCAGAGCAGAATTCCCTCTTACGCACTGGCTGCTCTCCCAACGCAAAGCCAAGGTCATCCTCGAAGCCTCCCACAAGCAGCGCCGCTACCTCCAGGCACAGGGAGATCCGGGAGGGTGCCGAGAGGCGAGCTCCCCAGCACTTGGTGTAGCACAGAGTCTTTCACGGTGGGCCAGGCCTGAATGCAGTCACAGACGTGTTTTCGGCAGCTGTTGGTGCTGTTCCTTGTCCCTTTTGCTCTCTGCTCTGTGCCACCACCGTGAGAGGTTGTGCTCTGCCATGTGCCACCCTGCCTTGGAGCCAGCTGAGTGTAGCCTGACACCTCCAGTAACTGGGAGCTAAATAAACCTTTCCTGCCTTCATTCTGAGCGGCAGGCACTTGCCCCAGGATTGACAGAAGAGTACCTGAGACAGGAGGTTCAGTCCAAGGTCAGCGGAAGCCAAGGCAGGGTGGAACAGCAAAGGGGAATAGAAGAAGGTAAATAGCCCGTGGCAAGGAAGGCAGAAAAGCAGCAGCCAGAGCGTCCCTTTCCCTTGCACCCCATCCAGGCTACCAGCCTCCTGCTGGTGCTGTCCACACCTCTGGGCAGAAACGCTCCTCCCTCCAGAACTGTGCTAATATAATCAGGGGACTAATCTAATTATCACACACTCAAAATCCAGCACTGAGACCATGATTCAGGGACTTGTAGAAGCCCAAACAGGAGCCCATGAGGCTCTGGGGGAACATCTAGATTCAGGGCACAGCATACCAGAAATACTGAACACCTACTTTATGCGAGTCGCTATTTGGGTGACCATGAATGTCATCAATATTTATCACATTCTAAGAAACACCAATGATTTTCCAGAGCAGGATCCTTGTCCAGTCTAAAGGTAAGAAAAGCCTTCCAATGGGCTGTCAGCTAAGACCTTCCAGGGTGGCGCTATCTAGTGGAAGAATGCATGAGGATGTCACTCAGCCAAGAGCCCAGCACGCAGTTCCTGAGGCAGAAAGAAGCCTGAAGCCCTTTGGGAAAAGAGTCACAGACATTCGGAGGGCAGACAAGGCTGAAGAGGGAAGCAGGCATCGGTGCACATAACTGCACAGGTGAATGACACAGAATTGTAATGCCACAACCAGGTTTGGGGTTTGTCATACGATGTAGGATTTTAAGAGCCGCATGACAATTTAAGCACCACAGTTTCTAATATTTCCAAGGGAAGTCTGCCAGTGCACCACACACCTTCTTATGATCCACTGCGAACTCAAGTTCTTTGCCATCCCACCTAATTCCACCAATAATGGAGATAAGTGCTCATGAGTCAGAAATAATGTGGAGCACACAGAACTCCTCCACTACAATTTTAGCATTTGCACTGCACTCTTTGACGAAGTTTAACCAGTAACTTAAAATATGAGTGATAAATTCACATTTGTCATAAACTGTTCATCAATACATCTAGCAAACACTGACTGAACCAAGTAAAATAGACAAATAAAACCTGGCATCTACTGCAGGCAGTTCCTTGCCTATAGACAAAGACATGTACAACAACGACACACACTGTCGCAAGCTCTCCGTACTACATGAGAGCAGGGGGACACCGGGCCCTCGGGGTCTCCGCAGAAGAAATGATATTGAAGCAACACCACAGAGGCTCAGGCTTGATCAGCAGGCTGGGTGATGGAGAGTGATGTTCCAAAGGAAAGAGAAACGAAAGCAAAGGAGAAACCATACTACACAATGTAGTAGGCACTGGATGCTTGGCGGGTTCCAGAAAGCCCCCTCATGCCTGGTGGAGGTCACTGCAGAGCCGAAAATGCTCCTCACTGGCACACACGGTGAACCTCGCACCTCACACTTTGCCCTGCATTTTCTAGCATAGTATTTATGACTATCTAGTACACATGCCACACGTGTGTGCACGCATGCACGTGTATGCACACACACTTCACACATGCTCTACGTCTAGTATTTATTTCCTGCTTCTCCCACGAGGATGTAAGTTCTTCTACTGAGTTATCTTTGCCTGTAGCCTAACTATCATTTCAAGAAATGGAGTGCAATGAATGGGGCCCAGGGACAGCTGTGGTCTGTTACTGACAATCCCAGAAAGCTGGGATAGGGGAGTCCCAGAAAGCTGGGGCTCCAGGTGATGGATAGCGGCTTCACCTGCAGGCTCTCTGTTTGTCGCTTTCTCCCTTGCTTGAAATGCTAATGGTTGACCCCTGTGTGAAGCTGATGATAGGGAAGGGATGGAAGTTACTAGAGCTCGTGGTCACGTTCGTGACTAAGCACATGGTCCTCCTTAACTTTAATGATTATGCACAGCGTCACGCTCACCACCCAGAATAAAGCTGATTTGCTTCAGGGGTTCTTTGCTCACCGAGGAACAAATCTCAGTGAGTGCTCTGAGCTACCTTGATCAGTCTTCTTGTCATTCCTTTTGGTACTGACACGTAACTTACAAGTGGCGCACAACGCGGGGTATGAAAGACGACCAGGGGTAAGTAAAGAGAGGCCTGACCACATGGGAAAAGTACAGCCAGGGTAGGTGAGACCACGGGCAAAAGTTCAGAGTAATGGGAAACTCCTCCTCGGTAAAAAATGAGTGTAACCGTCTTATACAGATGATACTCCAAGGAGCAGGGGTAAAGGTGAAACCCAAGAGTTTCAAGGAATTATTTTCCCATCTAAAAAGGTATTGGTTTCGGTTTTGGCCTAAGGAAAAGGCTGCTTTAAACTTAAAAGTTTAGAAACAAGTTATGAAACACTGCGTCGTGCTCAGAAAAATGGGCAACCAATTCCTCTTCAGATTTAGTTTTTTTGTAGCTTAATTTCCTTAGCTTTGGAACCATCACAATCGGACTCAGAAGAGTCTAAGAAATATTTAAACAGGTCAGCTGCAGATGCTGATATTGCTAAACCTCAAGAGCAGCTTCTGCACAAATATAAATCTACGCATGAGATCCTTCTAAGACCTCTGCCTCCCTCACTCTCAAATGTAGACGCTAGCATAACAAAAAGGATGAAAACAGAGCAAGCAGCCTCTGTGGTGCATAAGTATGATACGGTTGCACCCCGTCATGGCCTCTTACATGAAGGTGCTCCCCGGAATACTAAGAGTGTCAGTTCTTTAAATTTCTCCATGCTTTATACTGGGAATGAATCTAACAAACTGAGTCCTACAGACATCTATGGCATTCAAAACCGCCTCCTCAGAATCTGAGGATTAGGAGGATGTAGAACAAAAGGAAATTAAGAAGGAGGTATTTGAGCTGTGAGCTGAGGTATAGCAATTATCACAATTAATTTCTAAATTGATTGCAAAAATGAAGGTATCTACCCCTGTAGTTCCTCCATCTCAGTTCACAAAAATTCAACCCCTACCACTACCTTTTAACCCTTCTACTCCTCCATATGAGGAAAGAAAGGCAGCCCCCATAAAAGTTTATAAAAGTATGATATCTCAGGCTCTTATGCAAAGGAGAAAACAGGGAGACCCTGAAGCTTATTCTGCCCCATTGGATATTTTTCCTACAGTAGCTCAACAATACCCACCAAATGCTCAATTTCTCCAAAGGTATTTACAATGTAACACCAACCTCTAGCATTTAAGGCTATTAAAGATTTAAAGCAGGTTGTTATGGCCTATGGTATCCAATCTACCTATGCAACTGGACTAACACAAGGATTAGCAAATGAAAATAGATTAATTCCTCATGATGGGAAATTTTGTCATACAGTTTAGAGCCAAGCCAAAATTTACAGGTTAGAACTTGGTGGAAAGATAAAACAGATAATCTAGAGAGGGTTAACAGGGGACGAAATCCCCCAGTTAATGTTTCAGCAGATCAGCTCACTGGGTCAGGGGCCTGGCTTGGTATCCGAGCCCAATTGCAATGTGATGATGTGGCTACTGTGCAAACTCGCATTTGTTGGTTGTGCATGGGAAAAAGAGGAAAGGCCAGGGGATGCTCAAAAGTCATTAGCTAAGGCTCTCCAATCTAATAAGCCATATGTAGATTTTATCTCCTGATTAAGGGAAGCTATACACAAAACCATGAGAGCACTGGATTTGAGGGGTTTATTGTTACAAACTTTGTCTTTTGAGAATGTAAGTACCGAATGCCAAAAGGCTCTGGGTCCCTTAGAGGCACAGGGTGCATCATTGGAAGAATACATTAAGGCCTATGCTGATACTGGCTCAAAGTCATACAAAGCAGATTTATTGGCAGCTGCCTTACAGCCTTTTTTCAAACAAAATCATGCCAAATGTTTTAAATGTGGAAAGATGGGCCACATGAGAAAAGATTGCAGAAAAGGAAAAGGTAAAAAGAAAAAAAGGAGATAAAAATGGCAAGACTGTTCGAGGACTTTGTCTGAGGTGTAGAAAAGGTAAATATTCAGCTAAAGATAAGCATGGCCAACCCTTCCAATCTCGAAGTAACTGGAGAAGGGTACTTTCATCCAGGGCCCAAAGATAAACAATATGGAATACCTGCAGTTCCCACTGGCCAGCCCACATTTGAATCAAATGCAGGATCGCAGATCTCCATACAACCTCCAGAAGCAGAAACACAGCTTTAGATCTGGTGACTGTGGAAAATCGGCTTTAGCTCCCCACTTAAGGAGTTTACAAAGTTAAAACTGGAGTTTTCAGCCCTATTCCAAAAGATATCATAGCTCTGATTGTAGAAAGGAGCACTGTTATTGCCCAAGGTGTATTTGTTCATTTGGTAATTTTTGATAGTAATTATGAAGGAGAAATATTACTTGTAATATCTATTACTATACCTTTTCAAATTAAAGCTTAACTGCCTATTAAAAATAGAAATCAGCTTCTCTTCATGCATATTAAACTCATATTGCATTGTCTAGCCCTGTTGTCAGCAAAATGACAGGTGACACAGAGTGGCTATTCACAGAGGCCTTGGCTACAGGGCCATAGTTCCCTTAAAGCTTTGGGAGATAATGGGTGCCCAAGAAAGCCCTTTGTAGGTGCTAAGATCATTAAGCTGCTGCTAGGTGCTTGGCCAGCACACCTACAGAGTAAAATCAACCAAAGACAGCCCCAGTGCTACGTGGTCTACAGGTTTTGTTTGTTGTAATCAATGCTGTTTATACAAGGAAACCAAAGTTATAATTCTATCCAACCAAACCACTACTTAAACCACACCAAATCCTCATACTGCTCAATTGGCCATTCATTTTTGCTAAAAAATTTTTAAATTGTTAAAAGAAAACAGTGGGCTAAAAAATAAAAATTAAAGAAAAATATTTTAATGGCTTTTCAGATGCAAGTGTAGGTGGCCTCCAGGTAGAGCAGCTACAATCAAAGTTCTGTTACAGCAAAGGGGAATCAATCCTGCCAAGTCCACTTGTCAATAAATACTATTAAATTTTTAAACTTTTATAGCAACATCAACACAAACCAGGTAAGAAAACAGGAGCTAGAGAAGGTCCTTAACAGAAATTTCAGGGGCTGGGGAGATAGCTCTGTGGCACAAGTGCCTGCCTGGCAAGTTCAAGGTCGTGAGTTCAAACCCCAGTCCTGAAAAAAAAAAAAAAAAAAAAAAAAAAAGTTTTTCTTAACAGAAATTTCCACACCAGACTATGAAAGGAACCCAGTCTACTATTAACTTGGGGCAAAGGGTATGCTGGTATTTTTCCAGAGAATGCTAAACAACTACTTGAATACCACAGAGTACTGTCAGACTGTGCCATGAAGCCAGATCTAGAGAAGAAGTTAACTACAGTGAGGCTAGATCTGGCCTGGGGCCTCTTCAAGGAACTGACCAAATGGAAATCTGAGGTCTAAACAGATGAAAACAAAAATTACAAAATATGCATATTAATCATAGATTTCATTCCTTCCAAATTTTTCTAATAATAGATCTATAATAATAAACAAATAACAAAATCTGACTAGTCTACTCATAAACTTGGCCAAAGAATTGAGTGTACTCTTAACGATGTTTATGTGTCTCTATGTTTGTGTTTGTGTGTCTTTTAATGAACAGATGTTCCTCTTTTTTTTTTTTTTGTTGATCTGTTCTAAATATAAAGATATAGACTTAAAAGCATGCTTTTTCCTAAACTACCACATAGTCAAAATAATACTAAAATTGATTTATATATAATATATCCTAAGTTTTAAAATAGTAAAAATTTCCTAGAGTGGGAAAATTTTATGAGAAGAGTTTAATTGATAAGAGGTATGGCCAAACTTTTTGTTCATTAATTACCAGCTCCCAATCTCAATAGTCTCTTACAAGATGCCCTCAATAAATAGATCACTGATTAAAAGATAAAGGTTTTCAAAATGTTGCAATAATGTTTTCTCTTTATTTATTTTTTTTAATTTTATTTATTTATTTATTTTTCTTGTTTCAGAACCTTTGTTTGTTTATTCACTCATTTTTATGGCCGGCTCAGCCTGCCCTGAGGGCAGGGCTGACACAGCATGTGGTGCTGGGGATTGAACCGCGGTCCCTGAAGCCGCCCAAGCTTTCCCAAGCAGGCGCTTTAGACCACTGAGCCATCCCGCCGGGCCCTGTTTTCTCTTTAAAGATGGTTTTCATACAAAACTAGATTAAAAATCAAAGATCTTTATGAGTATGGAAATTCACTGTTGTTAATCTCATGGTATTTTAAGTGTATTTATGATTTCAGGTAAACAGATTTATCAAAATACAAAACCAAGACTGCTTATTGAAACAACACTTTCTCAAATTCAAACTTCTTTCTTTTGAAAAAAAAAAAAAAATCTTGCCATATATGTCTAATTTAAGAGTGACTAAGAAAAAATTTTTGTATTGAAAAATAGAGATAATTGCTTAAAAGTACTATGCCAAAGCAAAACAAAAATATTTTAAATATATAACAAAATGTCAGGATTGTCTGGCACTGATCTTTTACAAATAGTAATGAACACCATCATCCTTTTAGTGTTACCCCACGGTTTAGTGGAGGTGTAGCGGTGTGTGATCTCTGTGCTGTTTGGTGATGAGGACAGATCCGTCAACAAGTTGAGGATTGGCAGTCTGCAGTCCTCACCCTAATTTTTCAGCATAAAAAATAATAAAAGTGGGGATATGTAGCCTAACCAGCATTTCAAGAAATGGAGTGCAATGAACGGGGCCCACGGACAGCTGTGGTCTGTTACTGACAATCTCGTAAAGCTGTGATAGGGGAGTCCTGGAAAGCTGGGCCTCCAGGTGATGGATTGTGGCTTCACCTGTGGGATCTCTGGTGGTCGCATTCTCCCTTGCTTAAAATGCTAATGGCTGACCCCTGTGTGAAGCTGATGATAGGGAAGGGATGGAAGTTACTAGAGCTCGTGGTCACGTTCGTGACTAAGCACATGGTCCTCCTTTACTGCGATGATTATGCACAGCATCACGCTCACTGCCCAGAATAAAGCTGATTTGCTTCAGGGGTCCTTGGCTCAGTGAGGGACGAATCTCAGTGTGTCCCCTGAGCTACCTTCATCAGGTCTTCTCGTCGTTCCTTTCAGCACCGACTCATAACATGCAACATTTGCCTGTTTGTTGCACTGAAGAATATAAATGTCTGTCCCACGTAAAAGCTGCTCCATGAGTGTGCTTCATAAATAAATCAGGCTGTAAGCAGCTCTCATCAAAAATTTCTATCACATATACCTAGCTATTAAAAACATTTGACTGCATATAGTGAATATATTCATCTGGGTTTGTTATACTAATATTTTTACATGATAAAAGTCTCACAAAACAAAAATGTTCTTTAGAAAAAGGAGAAAATAATTACATATGGGGACTCTTAACAATTTTCCCCATGTGACACCTCCATCTTAAAACACAGCACCCTTATTTTCCTAATCCTCTTAGCCCATTGGCTAGAACCAGTCCTGTGGCCTCTTCCCACCCAAAGCAGAACCTGGGAAAGTCGCCGCTTCCATCCCAGAGCCTGGGCATTGAGCACACAGGAATGCAGTTCTCAAGGTGAGGCCCATGCCACCTGCAGTTCTGTGAACAATGGAGACCATTAGCTGGGACCCAGAAGCTTCAGAGCTCCTAGTACTATCTGTGAAACAATAATAGGTTGACTTACTAGCTTGGAAAGAGGATGACCACGAAGCCCCAAAGCCTGAGGGGTGTTGCCTGCATGCTGCGCCTCCTGACAGTGTGGCGGAGGTGGCTGTACAGCGCCGTCTCTCCCAGTGAGTTTCTGCCTCTACACATCAGCACTGGCTGGAGCCCTGGCGCACCTTCGGGAGGGCATGCACAGTGTGACTGTACAAGCTTTTTTCCCCACATTCCTCTACAGTTTCAAAACTGCAAAGTATTGGGTAACTTTTCTACACAAAAGCTAATATTTTATGTTTTCATGTTATTACTCAAGAGAATAGTGGCAGTTCTCCATGAAGAAAATATGGGATGCTTCCCCAGCTTACCATTCCGGCCCAGCTCCCACGGTGCACTGAGGCAGCAATTGAGACAGGGTACAGTGGCATGGGCCTGGAATCCCAGTGCTTGTGAGGCTGAAAGCAGAATCACTGAGTCCAGTCTACATAGTGCGACCCTGTACACCCTCTACACCCATCCTAAATTCATTTTTTTAAAAAAGAAATGGAATGCTAAAAAGCAATAAAGCAAAAATGAGAACGAATCAGTACAACCTCTTTCCCAAATATAGTTCAAGCACACTACCATTTGCCTAGTGGTTCTCAACCTTTCTCATGCCGTGGCCCCACAATACAGTTCCTCATGTTGTGGTGACACCAAACCAAAAAATAATTTTGGTGGCTACTTCAAAACTGTAATTTTGCTACAGTTATGATTTCTGATGGCTTTAGGTGACCCCTGTGTTTTGGTCATTTGAACCCCGCCAGGGTTGCAACTCACAGGTTGAAAACTGCTGGCCTAGGTGTTCCGTGTTCTAATGGTATTTAACAGATTTGATTGTACTTTTTTATTTCATTTTACTTTATTTTATTTTAGTTTTAGAACTGGGGATCAAATTCAGGACCTTGCACTTGCCAGGCAGGCACTTGTGCCCTTGAGCTATCTCCCAGGCCCTTGTACTTAATTTTAAAGTGAATTCAACTGGAAAAAGTTAGGACAGGTTCTAACAAAGCAGTTAGAACTTTACATGTCTTGTAACTTTAATGCAAGCAACAACAAGTAAAATTACATTTTGCAGAGTTTCCATGTAGTCAAAGGAAACCATCACATGAGTGATAATTTAATAATATCTGTAGCTTGAAAATGGAAAATGGAGATTATGCCTTAATTGCATCTAAATTAAGCCTCTGCCCTAGCAATGAATGCAAGACGATCAAACATGGCAAAGAGTTCCTCTCCCAGGCCCTGTTCTGCTAGTTACACCAGACCTCCAGAGAGTAACAGCGATGTGCCTGATGAGCCTGCTACAGCTTAGATCTATAATCCCCCCACATACACAAGCCTCATGTTCTGAGCTGCACCCTGGGCAGAGACCGGGGCCACAGGAGACATGATATGAGAGGGTACACTCTTGTTCCCGGTTGCTTTCTCCCACGTCTCTCAGCTCCCTGGTGCTATGGGCTGGACATTTCCACCTTTAGGTCCTTCTTGCCTAGAAGCTCCACAACCATGGACTAAGCCCTGAACCACCCTCAATGTCCCCGCCTCTAAGTAACGGGTGTTGGGTATGTGGCCACAGCACCTGAAAGTAATGGATGGAGAGTTACTATAAGAAAATACTTCTTTCATGCTTTTTCATCTTCTATGGCATTTCCTCATCATCATCAGAATCAAATTCACGAGGTAGATGTGTCCCATAAATAAACAGAGACAGGAGGTCCTGCGGGGTGGGCTTCTCTTTGCTCCTCCCAGGCCTCCGCTTGGTCTCAGCAATCCTCCAGTCACCATCTGGGCCCAGCGTCCTATGAGCTAGTAAATGAAACTCCGAAAAGCATTTGCAGTAGCTTGGGGATTACCGAGTGTCACCACCTTACTGTACACAGTAATGCTATCCCACACGGCTGTCAGATGGTCGGAGTGAAGGCTTGGATGAGGTAGGAGATGCACAAGGGGTACTCGGGGCACCTCAGCTCCCTTCAAGTACCAGGCTTTTGGCCTGTAGACCAAATTCAGTGAGCATTCAACATCAGGGGCAGGCCAGATAGCTCAGCGGACTAAAACGCCTGCTTAGGCAGAACACAGCAGCCAGGGCTTGATCCAAAGTGTTCCATGCTAGTCCTGTCCCCCGGGCACGCTGAGACAGTGACAGACTGGGCGTGGCAGCGCACGCCTGTAATCCCAGTACTTGGGAGGCTGAAAATAGGAGAATCTATACGAGTTCCATCTATGTAGTGAGACCCTGTAGATCCTATAGAACTTGTCCTAAATAGATTTTTAAAAAATCAACTTCAGCCGGGATGTGCAGAGATAGCCCATAATGTGCAGACCACCATGCATATGGCTTCCTCCACATGCACCCCAGCTGTTTGCCTGTAAGGCGTCCGACCCATGGGGGTGCTCCACACCTCCCAACCCCTCTTCAACCCTCCTACCTAGAAAGAAAACTGAACTTACTGGAAAAAATATGTACTGTCTCTTCAACATTCAGGGGCTGGCAGGGACCCATCAGAGATTGCAATTGCAAGCCAGAGGACAGGGATTTTCTGCCACAGAGACGAGGATACTTAGCGGAAATTCCCCCAATATTGAAATAAAATAGATATGACTTCGTTAGCCCCTTCTGGGTCATGTGCTACTATTTTAAAATATAAGAAAACTTTAAAATGATTCATCAATGCATCCTACTTATTTTTGCTTAAACTTCATTTCCATACACAATTCAAATACATATTTAGAATTTACAAGTTAAAGTGATACTTTGAAATCAGCATGCCACTGTACAAAAATGTTTCACAGGTTAATGTCATCTCTCTCTTCTCTTCCTCTACCGGTACCTTTATTCTTCACATGGTGACAATTTGTAAGGCCCAGAGAAGTTTGCTTAAATATGTGGGGTTCTACTAAGTCACCCCCAATGGCATTGCATTTAAAAACTGTTAAATGCAAATGACAGCATCATTAAAGTAATCCGTTAATATTTTAAAGTATTCCAGGCTGGGGAGATAACTTGGCAGTCTAAGTGCCTGCCTGGCAAGCACAAGGACCCAGGCTCAATCGCTGGTACCGTATGCCATTTCAGCCCTGTATCAAGCCTGCCACCATGACTGGGCGTGGTGGTGCACACTTGTGAACCCAGTGCTGGGGAAGCTGAAAACAGGAGGATCACCACGAGCCTGAGCTGCATAGTGAGACACTGTACCAAATGCACGAAGAAGTCTTTAAAACTATATGGCCATGTGTTGCTTATGTCTCGCGACTCTTGCCATGGAGACAAAGTGCTCTGGTCCGCAATATAAGGAAGAGAGATTCGTTTTTGGCTCCTGGATTTCTCAAATGCAGTCCATGGTCCTTTGATTCTCAGGTAGGAGTGGCATGAAGGAAGGAGGGTCTGGCAGAGGTTGTGGCCAAAAGGCAGAGAGGGCATGGGGACCCGGGAAGGACACACCCCGCCAGCTGCCGGGCAGTGGCTACCCTCCCCCCGCCCGAGAGCACAAAGCCGCTGCTCCGAGCACAGCGGGCCCCGTGCCGCAATCACCTTCACACGACAGGCCTGGAGGAGACGTTCTAGGGCTAAGTGGTGCCACCGGGCTTCACCCAGATCCCACGGCTCAGGGAGCCCTGATGGCATCCACTCACCTAACGTACTGGCGAGAGTTCTCACAGCTCATGCAGACGGGTAAAGACAAAGCAGCCGAGCCTTGAAGGTTCCTTGGCTTTCTGATTTTCATCTGCTGTATGCATTATGACAACAAGCGAAGCAAGCGGAGCGGGTTTTTGCTGCCCAGTTTCCCCAGAGCTGTTCTGGTGGCCCCGTAGCAGGGTTTCTGCAGGTCAGGACACTGGGGCAGGAAACCCCTCAGTTTAGTCGGCCTGGTCTCTTGGCAAGATGAAGAGCGGGCTCTAATGTCACAGCTCGAAGCACTTCAGTTCAAGACTATGCTGTGGTCAGTGACAATAAAGTGACCAACTTAAAAATAGGCAAAGGACTCGGCCAGGTATTTCTCCAAAAATGTAAACAAGAGGACACAGAGCTGGCATGCAGACATGTACCTAGCTGTAAGAGCAGCTGACCAGCACACGAAAGATGGCCCACACCATCAATCACCAGAGAAATGCGAAGCAGGACAACAGTGAGCTGGCACTCCACCTATGAATGTGACTAATTATCAAAAACTAAAAAATAAGTGTGGCCAGGATATACAGAAATTAGAACTCTTCTGTGTTGATGACTGCGGAACATGGTCCACATGGAACATGAAAAACAATATGGAATAATCTAACCAAAATTTGAAAACTAAAGTTACTAAGTTATTTGGAAACTGTGCTATACATATACATATCCAGACCTTGCAACTCTAGTTCACAGCATGCAAGCAGTCCCAGTGTCTGCTGAGAGAAGTCTGGATGAACACGTGTGCTTTAGAGCACTTTTTTTTTTTTTTTTTTCTTTTTCTTTTTGCAGTACCAGGGATTGCACTTAGGATCTTGTGCTTGCCAGGCAAGCACTTATTCCACTGAGCTATCTCCCTGGCAAAGTTGAGAAGGATTTTTTTTTTTCTTTTTTGGCTGTCTCAGGATGCCTTAAGTGTGGGTCTGGGGATCAAACCACCAAACCACCATCCCCTGTATGTGACTGGGATTGCCAGTTCAGGTGCTTAAACCACTAAGTTAACCCAAAACCCCCTAAGGCCTGGTTTATAGTTATATGAAATGGTCAGTGCTAGAAAGAAAGGGAATTCGAATGTTAAAGATCATCTGCCAAGGGAAATGTGCTAGCCACAGAGGGACGTACTACACGACTTCACTTCTAGGAGATCCTTAGGGAAGATGCATAGAGCCTGAATGTGGAAAGAGTAGTCACCAAAAGCTGTGGGAAGGAGATAGAGCAGCCTTAGTGGACACCGAGGCTTGGTTTGGGAAAATGAGTTGTGGAAATGGGCCAGGGGGACAGTTGCACACAGCGTAATGGGTGGAACCCAAGCCAATGCCCACCTAGGACAGTAATGTCTCACTGCAACATACATTTTTACCCTGTTTTGAAAGAATTACTGAATCACTAGTAATTGGCCTAATACAGGAAAACACAAAAAGAAAACATGTCATTTGGACTCTTCAACTATTTTTATTTCTTTAGGTTTCTCCCGGCCTTGGGAAAGCAAAAGCCAGGATGTCTCCCTTTTCCCTCACGTCTTTGTGCCAAATCTGTTAATGGCCTAGTGGCCCCAGAGGCAGCCACCAACACTGTCCTTCTCTCGAAGCCAAGGCAGCTGCACAATGGGTCTGCTCCCCTAAACCCATGCACTTCAGGGGACACATGTCTTGCTAGAATACTTAGAGCAGCCATATATTTTAAATGTAACAATTAAAGGAACACAAAATAGTATTTTCCATCAAACTATAGCAGTTCTTAATCAGCTTTAATCCAAGATCTCCAGAAAAGTGCTTTGACTGATTTCAGCTATTTTAATGACACTTATTCCCTCTCATCAAATGAGAAGGGCCACTGTTTGAAAACACATCATCCCAGACACTGCATAAGGGTTCCGACCATTGTTTTTTAGAGGGGAATCTTTAAGCACACACAGCGAGGGACTTTAACAGACAGCAGGATGAGCCACTTCAACACGCCCCCACTTGCCGATTCATGCAGCCCAGTCCGTTTCTGTGATTCTCCAAACAAAACTCGGCTTGAACTTGCTCTTTGGGACAGACAAATAGGTCTGTTTTAACTCATCCTGAGTGATCAAATGATTCCTTTGATGCTAGCTCAGAAAAAACTAGATTATCTGTTTTGAACATTCAAGGAATAGCACACAGTACTTGGCAGATGTGACGCTGGGTAAAGGCGGTGTATTTTGGGGACTAGGGTGTTCCTCTGGCGCTTGTCCTTGTGTTCGCTACACAGACATGTCAGCAGACTCTGAAACAGGCTGTGGGATGAAAATTACCAAGTCACTGCTATCAGTAACCTACTTTTGGGTGCAGGATTATTTCTGAAAGATCATTTTGGCTTAGCCTTAATGATGCCACTATGTTCTGAAAGATTTACCTCCCCCCACAACTAAGGTATGCATGAAAATTCTCCCTCCAAGGTGGCGATATCAGCAGACAGGGACCCTGGGAGATAGTCAGGTCATGAACGCAGAGCACTCCTGGTTGGGATTAAGGATGCTACTAAAGACGGCCCAGAGGAGCTCCTTCACCTCTTCTACTGTGGAAAGGCACAGCTAGCAGGAACCAGCCCTCAACAAACAAGTGGACTTTCACTTGGGCCTCAGTCTGCTATCCCCTTGATCCCGAACTTCCAAGCCTTCAGAATTATGAGAAAGGAGGGCCAGCAAGGGGGCTGGTGAGATGGTTCAGCAGTCTTAAACACTTGCTTAACCAAGCGTAGGGACTGCGGTTCAACACAGAGCCAGCCCCATCCCATGGCATACTGAGCCTGCCACCAAGACCAGGCGTAGTGGCACATACCTGTAATCCCAGTGCCAAGGAAGCTGAAAGCAAGAGGAGCACTGCAAGATTCAGCTGTGTAGTGAGACCCTGTACCAAATGCATCAATCTAAAAAAAAAAAAAAAAAAAAAAAGAACACTGACAAAAAATCTACAAACTGAATTCTATGGCTTCAGGGTAAGTCCTGAGGAGATTTGACTGACCTTGTCAGACACAAAAATTAAATTTTTTTATGTTACATAAGTCTTGCTTTATCTTGATCTTAATAAGCCAGAGAAGTATAACCATGAGGTATAAAAAGTAAAGCCAGGGCTAGGGCAATAGCTCAGTAGGATAAATGTCTGCTTGGCAAGTGCGAGATCCTGAGTTTGATCTCTGGTACTGCAAGGAAAAAAAAAAAAAAGTAAAGCCATGTAAAAATGCTGAACTTTAAATAGTACAATTCATCAATAGTACATTGCCAGTGCTGCGGATAACCCACTACTATTATGGACTACTGGACTGTATTGGGTTGCTTTACTGAATTCATTTGCCTACAATATTTAAATGGCAATAGAACACCCATCTCTGACAAAACCAAAAAAAAAAAAATGGTAGATATAAATTAGAGACCATTTTATAGTGAAAAAATGTGTAAATATGTATATATATGTACATACAAAATAGGATAGATGTATAGCTACTTTTTCTTAGTTCGATGAGAAGAAATGTTTGTACTGATAGTATTTAGACAACTGTAGAAAGGTTTAGAGAGGATCGGATCAGAAATAACCTCTGAAGTAAAAAAAAAAAAGACATCTCTGAATTAATAGTGTCTGAAATATAGGAAAACTATAGAAAGATAGACAAGAAATCAGATGAGAAGTAATCTCTGAAATAGAAAAAGAAAAGATAACTATATTGAAAAACTTAATAAATGCTTCTAAAGAAGACATTGATGTAAAGTTGGACAAGAACAGAAAAAGGATGGAATCCTTGAATGAGAAATATAGGAAAGAAATAGATCACACGAAGCAGTTTTAAAGAGATATACAGGAAAACAAAATCTAATCACAAGCTGGCAACACTGTATGAATGAAAGTGAAGATGGAGATCGGATCTTGAAGACACAGTCACAGCTAGTGAAAAATATAAGAAAGGCTCTGTTAAAAACAAGTAGGATGGAAGAAAACATAATTCAACATCTGCAAGATGATTCAAAAATTAACTATGTGAGATTAATAGGCATCAATAGAAAAGAAGTCTTTACAAATGATATAAAAGGAATATGGGCCGAAGTGATAGCAGAAAACTTCCCAAATATGAGAAAACAACCTGACATTCAGGTAACTGAAGCATACAGAACACCAAATAACATCAACCCAACTAAAAACACACCCAGACATATAATAGCCAAGATCCCAGAAATCCAGAAGAAGAATAATACACTAAAAGCCACTACAGATCACATTTAAAGAAATACTCATCAGAATAATGGCAGATTTCTCTTCACAAACCATGAGGTCAAGAAGAGCATGGAATATATATATGTGTGTATACACACACACACACACACACACACATACAAGTTAGGATAGAGAAACAACTATTTTCTCTTAGTTCAATTTGAAGAAAGATTTGTACTAACATTGTTTAGACAAGATATCAGATGTATGTCTTGTCCTTTGAATAACTACTATGAAGATAATATGCAATGTATTAAATATTATAACTGTTCTACAAACCTGTTTTGAACCTGTTTCTTTGCTATTTTATCTTTTTTCTTATTAAGATGAATAAAAAGTTTTAGAAAAAGAGAAAAAAAAAAGAAAAGAAATGGCTTTGGCCTAGAAGCCCGCTGCATTTGCTAGAGCCACAGGGTCCCTGCAGCAGGATTGTGAGAGGCCTTCCCGGAAGCATAACGCACAGGTCTTTACTCTTCAAAACATGGCATGCTGACCTCAACACTGCCTTCAGCAGGAAAATAGCTCATGACCTAGTTGCAATCAGCAGCCCTACACTGGGACCCCAGAGCTGCTCCTTGCTGACTTATAGGAAGCCACATTTAATTTAGAAACTACTATAAGGTGCTAGAATTATGCTCACAAATGCAAGTGACCCGCTTGGGTGCCAATGGTAATGAGCCCACCAATGCCAAAGCATCCTTAAACTGCCACAGCTTTCAATTCCTATATCTGCTAGACACATTTTTTTGTTTGTTTGCTTGCTTTTTAGGCTCTACTGGGTAAGGCAATTCTTTCTTGTCAGTACGGTTGCCACAGACTTTCTTGTGTTCTCCTTTCAAATGTTCTGCTCTGCTTTACGACAACCGCACTTGCACATATCAGCTTCAATGTGAGACACTAAACCTCCCAGGAGCTGCACTGCCGTGAACGCCTGGGGCTCCTGCTGACCCGCAGGCGCACGGCTCATCTGTGAACGTGTGGGCTTCGTGAGTTTGGTCGATCTGACGCTCCAGGCTGCATTCATTTCTTCTCAGGATCCTTACATGCGTGGAATTTCTAGACACGTCAAGGCGGTCAGAAAGGTCAAAAGTGCTTTATAGATGAAAACTAACTACTTTCAGTTATGGGCAGACAAGTTCTATTAGCTGCAGACAAGCTGTCAGAGGTCGCACAGCTAACAGCCATCTAAAGCTAACCCTCAAGGATCCCGCTTCCTGATTCGGTCATTTTTCACTTTGAAAGCATGCTGTGTGTATTTCCGTCTCCTTTTCTAGCTAGTCGTCTCTTCCTAAACCCCTCACACTGGTTTCTCCCATTCTAGCAAAAATGCTTTGCCAAAACCTATGAGTTTCAGCCCTGAGAGCGTCCCCGCCCTCCTGCTCCCTCTGGAGTTCTCGCTGTTTCCCCGCTGGCTGCTCGCAAGTCCTCCTCTCAAGTCATCTCCACCATAGAACCTGGTCCTTCTGCAGATACTCCAAGTGCTTATCTTCCGTGCAATAATTTTTCCTTCTCTTTAGATCCCACAAGCGGCACTTGTAAAAATGCATCCCCCGGTGTTCTTTGTGGGTCTCAAAAGTTCAATAAGATCCAAGTCTGGGTGGTTAAGCTTGACCTCTACATGAACTCTTCAATACTGGAGGAGGGGCATCTCCACCATGCTCAAGATGGGGCCTTCAAGTGCAAAAGAATGCAAAGCTGTCGCCTAGCATTGCGGTTCACCTTTAACTGGCTTCCCTGACTGCCTTTCAACAACGAAGTCACTCCACCCTGCCTCGTCCCCCCAGCCCTCAGCTACCTTCCTCTTCTCTGCCATACCAGCGCAGCCTGCTATCTCCCTTCAACAACTACTCCTTTTCCAGTCTGCTGATGTCAGACTTTCACCTTCTGTTTCCATTCTTACCACTCTCAGCTCCAGGGAGCAAGTTCCGAGGGACCCACTGCTTCTTACCTGAACTGGAGCTATTCTGTCACCACATACTATTATACCAGAAGCGCTTTGTAAAGAAGACACTGCAGGCTCCTGCTTTTGCTCATCATCACTCTTGCTGAAGCTCGTACCCTAGGTTGTCCTGACCTTAAAGCCAGGCATTTCCTATAACGGCCTCCTGGGGAGTCTCCCTGACTACAGCCTTCTTCTGTGTGAATTGGCCCTATATGTTCTATCTACTTTTCTACAAATGTTGCTTTGAATGTGTTATTATAAAGGAAAGTCCCCTAGCTGTATGTCACTTACTGTAAACCTAAATTCTTATACTTTTCAAGCCCTTTCATACAGTGCAGGTAGCACTGTTTGCATGCTAGATAGGTCCCAGTGACAGCACCAACATAGTGAGACGCACTAACTTTCATTTCTTTCAACATTTTCATAAAACCAGTATCATTTCCATCCTGATTTTGCTGCCTAAGAAATGGAGGTACAGAAACGTTAAATAACTTGAGCAAGATAACATAATTTGTTAGTCAATATTTAAGAAACTGACCCTAGCAAGAAAGCTCTTAAAGATTTCATTATATTGGAAAGTCACTAAATTTTACCAAACTCTAACTAACCATTCATAACCTCACCTACATCTCCACAGACTTTACATGGGAATAAATACTTCAGATCAACCCAACACCATGGATCCCCTAGCAATTCTGATGTTAAACCAACACCCAATGAGACTGTATCAGTGAGCCATCCCTAGGGGCTTCTAATCACGTAATGCTGCTGGCCAGGTGAGAAGCTACACAAGACATCTTCTCTGTTATTCCACAACACCAAGGTGAGTACAAGTCGGCTGCATTTATTCAATAAATATTTACCAGTCTGCTGAGCTATCACCTCTAGACTCTGCAGTTCCAGTGGCAAAATTTCAAGAATCAGCAAAGAAAGAACTCAGCTCTCAGAAGTGCCCAAGGTTAGGAAGACCAAGACAAAGAAGAAAAGAGAAACTGAGACTTCAAATGTCTTGTGCAGTTTTTCCCACAGCCATTTCTCTGTGAAGAATTATAGCGTCTGTGTGAAACACTGGCTTGGGTATGGTAACTGTTGAATTCAATACAGTATGAAGTGTGTCGTCTTGCTTTCCAAGCAATAGTTATTAACTCCACACAAGGTTTTGGAAGGGTTAATTTATCTGAAGTGCTTATTTGATTCTAATCATTTACTCTCATCCTAAAAAGAAAGATCAATACAAAAATGGCTGAAAACTTCAAATTCAATTAACTCTATGCATGATAACCGATTTCATTTCCGTCCGAGGGCTCCTCCCATTTATTCTTACTAGCCGTAACAAAAATTTTTAAAGATTTTATCAACTTCTAGGTCACAGCATTCATAACCGTATGGGGGGGGGGACCATAGCAGTAAAAACTCCTCAACTTGATACTCCTTTATCTTCTCACAGCTCCACCCTGTGCTCCAGCTCCACCCTCCAGCCTGCCTGCCCCCAAAACACACACACATGGTGGGTTTCAGCTAGGGCTTTTCTTAAGCCATTAAGAAAATCACCTGTCTTTTGCTATACAATAGGATTCTTCCATTGGCAAAACCTGCTAATAGCAATCAGGCAACTGTAAGGCCAGGTGACAGCATCTGTTTCAGGTTCTATGCTCTGAAGCTGCGGTGCCTTGTGATTTCCAGCTCTTTGAGTATAATGCACAACCAAATGCCAGATCAAAAAATAAATTTTAGAGCCAACATGATCAAATCAAGCCACGATGACTTCCAGCACACTCTCCATTTGAGCAGAGTCTTTCATCAAAGTTATCCCGATCACCGCCTGTCCTGACATCAGCTGCTCTGATCCTGGAAACTGAAGATGAGACACCTGATCTAAACTGGTGAGGGCTGACCTGAAGGAGCCGTGTGTCCCATGAGGAAAGGAGATGATGCAGATGGTGGAAATCCATTGGCTACAAAAGCACCACCCTTTCACCTCACTCTACATTTAGGCCGGAGTTCTTTTCCCTCTCTGAACTGTCAATTTATTTAACAGCTCAGGAGCACATGGTTGGCTGGACTGCATCAAGGGCCCGAGCAAATCCTGAGCAATGTCACTCGCTTACACCATCAGCTGCTCTGCTTCTGAGGCCAAAGCACCAGGCAACAGCTCGAATGCTTTTTCCACTATGGCTTGTGATATATTCATTGTAATTACTCCTACAGCAAAGCCTAAAATTGCAATTATAATTTGACAAGTATTATTTTTAAATCTCTTGCAGAAGAATGGGCATAGGCAGTAGTTAAACTTTCACATATTAAGTGAGGCTATTATTTTTCTGTACAGGCTTTAAACAATGTGAAAGTTGTTGAAGGCTTTGCTAACAGCAGAGAGTTGGTAACATACCCCAGTTAATTTCTAAGTGAGGTCCAAATCTTAAGATGTTCAGTTCAGCTTCAAGATGCACAAACAGATGGTGCATGTGTGACCGTGAGTCACAGTTACAACAGCCATCGTGCAGACACTCTGGATGGGCAGAGCAACTGGGTCCAGCCGTGATGTTACCAGCCAGGACACCTGCGGCACTGAGAGCATAAGGCCAAGGCAACCCAGCTCTGCCACCCCGTATGACTTGGCTGCTGTCCCCACATCTATACACTGCACCTACAAATCTGTCTAAGGCCCTACCAAGACCACTACTAATACAAACATCTCACTTTACATGGTCAACGAAAGTTAAATGTTTGCCTCAGGCCTCTCTTTCCCAGTTTTCTTCTTTGAAACAACAGAGAAGAGTGCATCTTCGTGGCTCCCAGAGGAGAATGGGGGTGAATGGATCCTGACGTGACAGGTCGCCGTTAATGAGTGGGACGTCCCACCCTCCTGCCTCTTCTCTGAACACATGCTCCTTAGCCCACCAACTGGCAGATAGCACAGGCGTTCTGAAAGATTTTTCATCTTGGATACAGCGCTGTTTTAGGCACAAAATGATCCTAAAGGTGCAGGTGCTCACTATCCTTGAGGCTACTAAGAACTTAAAAACGATGTCTCAGCTCCTGAATCCTACTGAGAAAAAACAGAGAGAACATTGTATGTCCCTTTTGTTCCGAGACAAGATCATTTTAAGTGCTAAGTGATCATCTAAAATCACACTGTTCCTTCTGTTCCTGCTACTTTGACAAAGCGCTATGTGAGCTGGGGAAAAAGAAAAAAAAAAAAAGGCATAGCATTGAAAGCAATGAGCAAACTATTTACTTTAACTCAGCACTGCTGGTCATGCTTCTCAACTTTCCATTCTAGTTCAAGCGGTAATTTGGGGACTGGCACAGATTTCTACGGTAAAAGCGAAGTCACTGGTGTCCCTTTAAAGTCTCTTTACTGGAAGAGCATCCTAAATAATTACTCAGCTGCTGCGGGCCTCTCTGAAGGCCGCCTACAGCCTCGCTTCCCTTTGCTTTGCTTTAACCCAGTGCATTTTTCTTCTTTACTGCTTCTTTAAATTATCAAACTTAGTTCAGATTGTATTTTCCAATTAGATGACTGGAAAACTTTAATTAATAAGATGACCCCAGTGCAGAAAGCAGGTCACACTGTCAAGTACTTAGAACTTATAAATTTTAGCAAGCACTGGCTTTTGCAAGTTAGCCAACTTTGTTGGTTCTCAACGATTCTTTAATTAGGCGAGACAGAAAGGAGCATGCAGTAATGTGTCCTGGCTCAAGCCCAGGGGGCATAATTGCAATCTGGCCTGTCGAAACTTCCTGCGAGTGCAGCAGGCTTCTGTATTTTGTCGCCATTTCACTGCATTGATGTTTTATGGGCAGGATGCAGAGGAAAGCGGCTGCCCACACCTTGCACACTGCAGAGGGCTCCCAAGCTGCAGAGAAAAGCTACCACGTGCAGGGGAACGATGTCATAAGGAATGAAGTGTGAGTCCCAAATGAAACCAATTCCCTGTCCTCACATATACCTAAATTATCTCTAATCACCGAACTTATCTCTAATCAAGAGCATTACTTTTTAATCTTTCTTTCTCCTATCCTATGCCCCCCCCCCACACACACACAACCCACCTGTCCGTTCACCTGGATTTTCAGAGCACCCAAGAAGCTCTTTCACGAATTGCATTTAAATGCAAAGATGACAAGCTTTACTTCCATCTTGCTCTGAGTATTTGGGCATATATTGGCTTGGTGTTGCATCTAGAATCCCAAATCTGCCCTGCTTGGTCTTAAGGAAGGATGCAGAGCCGTAATGCACAGGTCGTTTTCTGTTGCAATACGAAGCTATAAGAGCATCTCCTCTCCTGGTTCTTGGAATTTCCAAGTGCAAGACTTAATCATGAAGCCACCAAGCTAAAAGGACCTTCAAGAAACACCACCATCCCTTCCCACAGGCATGCCAGCTAAAGCTCACCAAGATACTGCTGCTGAAAGAGGTCAAGCTGGCCAGCAGAGATAGCCAGGAGATGGGGCAGTAGAAGAGATTGGCCTCTAGCACTTCACTACCATTCTCTGACAAGAAGTGGGCCTTCTGATGAGTCGGCATATTGTGCAACAAATGCTTACTGAATATGCCTGAGTGTGGAAGAAGACAGATAGATAGGTAGATAGATAGGTAGATAGATAGACCAGGAATTGAACTCAGAACCTTGCACTTGCCAGGCAAGCCCTTATTCCACTGAGCTGTCTCCCCAGCCCCACCTAAATAATATTTATACCTTAAATGTCTTCAAATAGAAGTTCCTGGTGGTCAGCAAGCATGCATGTGCATGA
>PVJA010022119.1:0-34695 GCA_004027025.1 Myocastor coypus
AAAAAAATCCTTAATTACAATGCATGGAACGCAGAGCTAGATTGGTGAGATGAGATTTATGAGGCTCAGATTCAATAGCCTCCAACGTCACAAGCTTCACTGGTGGCACACTGCAATTGCAAAACCTTCGATTGTATATGTATCTGCTTCCTCTTAGTCCAAAGAGAAGTATATTCTTTCCTGTTTTTTCTTTCTTTCTTTCTTTCTTTTTTCTATGCAACATTAATAGGGAGGTGGGTCATGCCCACACACTGCACTCTATAGAATGATTGTGAGGACAATATGCAATATGTCAACTTTCAAAGAAAAGAAAGGGGAAAAGAAAAAAAAAAGTAATGTAGATTTAGAAAGGTTAATGTTTAGTTGTTTGATCAATCTTATATACCTATATGTATTAATCTAAACTGATCCGATGATGAAAATATGTAATATAACCATTGTTAAATTTAAACAATAAAAGAATTGAAAAAAAACATGTAAGATAGCCACAATAATTAATACAATGCATCCTGTTGCCTTCATAGTAGTTGTTGTTGAGTACAAGATGCAGACATGATAAGTTTACTAAACACTATTAGTAGAAATATTTCTTTTCATTGAACTAAGAGAAAGTAGTTGTATACATCGTCCAATATTCTATAATAGCAGTGGGCTCTCAGCAGAACTGGCATTGTTGGAAGCTGTTGACTTTGGCCTTTTATAACTCAGCATAATATTATAGCTTTACTTTTTATACCTTGTGGTTAAGCTTTTCTGCTGGATGGTTCAGACCAAGTTAAAGCAAGACCTGTATAACAAAACTGTAACTTTTGTATAAGAGGTCAGTCAAATCCCCTCCAGATTTACCCTGAAATTATGTACAGTGTTTTATAGAACTTTTGTCAGCATCACACATCTGGATGAGTCATGGCCATTGCTTGGCCAGTTTGCTCTCTGTGGAAGCCTGAGAAAATATTTTCTCTGTAGTGACTTTCCTTAGGCACACTATATATCATTAATCCCATTCTTCTGTAGCCCCATAATCTCCTTGAACAAAAATTTGGGGCACCATTGAGTTATAGAATGTTACACTACAGGTTCTCTTATGTCCTGAGTCCTCACTGATCTAGAAGGGCTAGGGTCAAAATATTGGCTATCTTTGTAGCCCTTCTTTTTCTCTAATTTTTTGATCTACAAACTAAAGGTGTTAATCCTTTGACAGAGAAGCTTAGTGAATACTATTGACCTATAACATAGGCACTTGAGCTTAACATCACTGTCTTTCTAAATATCAAATGCCTTAGACTTAACATGGAACCAATATTTCCTATCAATCATTGACATTCTAATATATCGTTATAGAATGTGAGAGAAAGTTACAATTTTTTTACACAGAAATTTAGAAATCTAACCATATATAAAATTGTATCAGGTCAATCCTATGGCATTTTTTTCCTTGTCTTTTATTCCCTTTTGTTATCCTTTTTTGTTTTACATAAACATTTACTTGAGAGTATAGTAATAACTGATATGATATTAGAAGCAGCACGCATCTAAAAGACCAAAATGACAGGCCTTTCAAGCATGGATTTAGTATTACACATTACCATCCTCAGTGTAGTTGCTTATTTCACAGATACTAGCATATATAGTCAGGATGAGAATTCTGCCAATTAACTGCTAGTTTCAAAACCTGTTGGAGATTCTTAGGACTAATCTCATTTTGAAAAGAAAATTGATGACAAAAGTAAGGGTATGTTTTGATAAACTTCTATTAGTATTCAATGATTTTTTTTGCAGGACTAGGATTCAAACTCATGACCTTGCATTTGCCAGGCAGGCACTTGTGCCACAGAGCAATCTCCTTAGTCCCTAGTATTGAATGATTTTTTATTCACTTAAAATTGCATGTGTACATTGCAAATATAATATTTGTACAATGTGTAAATACAATAGCTTAAATAAAAAATATGTAGCATTGTTATTTCTTATGGTTTTTTGTCTAGTTGTTCTCCGAAAGCCTCATGAAATCACAGAGTAGGGACTTCTAGAGTTTGACTCTAACTCACAATCCACTGGGATTATGGATTTTAGTTCTGCTGGGATTATGGTCTAGGTACTACTGAAATTATGGGTGTATGTACCTTCCCCAGCCTAGGGCTGAGAGCCTAAATGTAATATTACAGAGTCTCTCTCTCTCTCTCTCTCTCTCTCTCTCTCTCTCTCTCTCTCTCTCTGTTGCCATTGTTGCTATTTAACTACCATGAACTGGATACTCTCTGCCATGTGCCACTCAGCCTTGGGCTAGCCGAATATGGACTGAAGCCTCCAGTAATTGTGAACTCGATATGCATTTCCTTCTTATATTTTGGGTGTCAGGTGTTTGTCCCAGTAATGACAGAAGAATAGCTAAGACAGAATAGCAAAGACAGAATTTAAAACCGCAAGAGTGGGACCATTGCTGTGACTAACCTGTCTATGTGGATTACAAGTTTTTGGGAATGGTTTATGGAAGTGATAGAAAAGGTTTGGAAACGTCCTCTACTTGCAAAGAACTGGGACAGCTGCAGCTGTTCTGTAGGGGTGATTCTGGTCAGAGCTCAGCCCGAAAGACTGATAGAAAGCCTGCCCATAAAGACCAAGCTGGGGAAGTTTCTGCTGGGAAAGACTGCATTGGTTGTTGGACGCTGGATGATTTGTGCTATTTGCCTGAAAGTCTGTGTGAATTTTGCTTGTATCTACAGACGTTGCCTGAGATTGAGATTAACCTTTTGAAAGAAATTTCAAAGCAGCCAAATATTAGAATTATTGTATGGCTGTTATTTGGGCCTTTTAGCCAGATTTATATTGAAAATCAAGAGCAAAAAGCCAAGTAGGATGATTAAAATGTTATGAGCTTGTCCAGCAAGGAAGCAGCAGGAAAGCTATTAACTGCAAAGACAGAGATGAGAGGATCTCCTGAGCCCAGATGGAACAAGATAATGGAAACGATGACCTGAAGGCCTTACAGGAGGTGGCAGGTCTCTACCCTTTGCAGCCTCAGAATTGTAAGGAAGGGAAACTTTGTCTTGAGGGAAAGCAGCAGAGCCTCATGTTCTAGAATGCTGACTGAGGCCACACCATGTTACAAAATTGCGCTGTCATGGAGAATTTATTCCTTAGAATCAAGATCAGACTGTTCATCAATCCTTACACTCAACCCCTACAGCCAAGAGTGAAGAAAGCCTGGCTACTGCTCCACCTGGCAGCAGATTTTGGCATCCCCCAAGAGACATTGGTTTTAGGCACATTCAGAATGTAGGAGTCGTTAGCCTAAGATGGCTTCCACCTCAATTTCAGAAGAAGGCCTGGGAGGCCAGGCAGTGTTCCCCTGAGAGGGCAGTGTGTGAAGCAGAGAGTGAGAAGCCAATTCAATGGAAACCCCAGAAGTTGGAAAAACCAGAAACTTGGATCATTTAAGGGAAACTGCAAAGAGGGAGCAAAATCAGCTTAAGAGAGAAGCCATGGGAGCTACCACCAAGAGTGCCTTAGGGTCGGATCTTGGACTTGTGTTGGCACCAGTGGGTTTTTTTTTTTTTTTTTTTTTTTGTCTTATTGAGACAGGGTCTCGCTATGCAGTTCAGGCTGGCCTTGAGCTCACTTTTGTAGCCCAGGCGGGTCTCGAACTCGCATCAATCCTCCTGCCTCAGCCTCCCAAGTGCTGGGATTACAGGCATGCGACACCACGCCCGGCTGGCACCAGTGTTTTGTATTCCCCAGATATTTGCAACTTTTGGAGTGGTCATGCTTGTCTCATGCCTTTTAATGTTGAATTTGTTTAACTTTTCTTTTATATAACTGTTTGGGGGGGCGCTGAGGGTTAACTCAGTTCTTCAAGCACCTGCTCAGGCAGATGCAGTCAGGGACAAGAGACCTGGGTTCAATCCCCAGCTCTACAAGCCTCACCTGGCATGATGTGAAGGCATCCTCAGACAGCCAAATACGAGACCTTCTTCTATTGTACAAGGGCTCATAGTTAAAAGAGTTTGCCTAGGATCTTGGAGGTGATTTTACATTTGGCCTTTTCAGAAATGCTGAAAATGTTTGGACTTTGGCAACTGTTAGAGATGGACTAAAATGTCTTTTGCACAAATCTATGTGCATGAGACTTTGAGTTCAAGGAGCAGAATGTTATGGTTTGTATCTAGTTGTCCCCTGAAAGTCTCATGAATTCAAAGGGTGGGGATTCTAGAGTTTGAAACTAACTCGTGATTCACTGGCATTATGTGTTTTAGTACTGCGGGGATTATGGATCTTAGTGCTGTTGGGATTATGGGTGTGAGTACCTTCCCTAGAATGAAATGATAATCTGAATGCAATTTAAGGGAAAGAGACTTCCTTTCTCTGTTACCATTTTTGCCTTCTTGCCATTGTTGCTGTTCCAATGCCATGAACTGATGCTTTCTTCCCTGTGCTATCCTGCCATGGAGCCAAACGAGTATGACCTGAAACCTCCAGTAACTCTGAGCTAAATAAACCTTTTCTTCCTTCACATTGGGTGTAGTGTGCTTGGCCCAGCAATGAAAGAAGAATAATTGAGACATTGCTTTATCAACTAAAAGTGAAAAATCTTTTGTGTTTGTGAGCATCATACTTGACCATGTTTATTTTTTTAAATTAAGTTCATTTTTACTCTATCTTGTAACTATCACAGCTTGAAAGCCAAAGTAACTCCTTTGGAAGAAGCATATTATTGGCTAAATTTTATGAGCACACTCATTTTTAATTACAATTTTATAATGAAATTATTTCCTTAAAATTTGGAAAGAAACCTTTTACTTCTCTGATGAGTGAATAATCATATGTGCTTATGTATTTAGCAAAGTATGCTGAAATTTTAATATAGTATCAAATCCATTGAAATGACAGTGAAACTCTTCCTCTGGGATGCATAGTGGTTGATACATTGTGTCAACTTGGTTAGATGTGTGGTAATTGGCACATTGTATATTAGTTACTTTTTACTCGTTGCTGAGACAAATACTCAACACCTAAAATGAAAGAAGGAAAGGTTTATTTAGCTTACAATTACTGGAGGTTTCAGTCCACATTTAGCTGGCCCAAGGCTGAGTGGAACAGGGCAGAGAGCATTCAGTTCACTGTGGCAGAACAGCAACAATCGCAACAGAGGCAACCAACCAGCCAGGGGAGCACAGAGCAACAGCTTGAGTCTGTCTCTCTGTCTCACTTTTTAAATTACATCAGGCTCTCTGCCTTAGCCTATTGTCTCAGGCCACATCCATAATCTCACCAGTACTCAGACCATAATCCTAACCATAGTAAAACATGTAATTCCAGTGGATCATCACTCAAATCTCAAACTCTAGAAGTCCCCACACATGATTGCATGAGGCTTTGGGGGACAACTAGACATAAATCATAACACACTGTATCAATTTGGTTGCATTGCCTGGCAGTTCCTCACTGTGAGCTCTGAAGGCCCTGCCTCAGAATAACTCAGAAAAAAGTGTTGAAGAAAAATTCAGCATTCCACTTTGTGGGATGGTCTTCAGTCTTCACAGTCAGGTTGGACTTATCTGATGGCTTCCAGCACAGACTCTTCAGCCTCCAGATTGGATCCTTCAGCTTTCCATAGAAGATTCTTCTGTCTTATGTTGCAGACACAGTGGCTAACTATTAGAGACTGTTAGAAACTGTTAGAGACCAACAGAGACTGTTATATGTTATAAATTGGAGCCGAAAGAAATGAAGAGAAGACCCAATGAATTTAGCTTCAGAGGTCTCACTGAGACTTATCTCTCTCCAAGTGATCCTTCTGAAGCTTCATCAGGTCTTCCCGTCATTTCTTTTGGCACCAACTCATAACATACAACAAGTAGAGCACAACATGGAGCACAAAAGATGACCAGGGGTGATTTAAGAGAGGCCTGCCTGCATGGGAAAAGTATGCCCAGAGCAGGCGAGACCACTGGCAAAAGCTCAGAGTAATGGGAAATACCACTTCAGTAGAAAATGAGTATGTGCATTTTATTCAGACATTACTCAAAGGGGCGGTGGTAAAGGTGAACCCAAAGAGTTGCAGAGAATTATTTTTCCTTATAAAAAGGAACTGTTATTGGTTTCAGCCTAAGGGAAAAGCTGCTCTAAACTTAAAAATTTGGAAGAAAGTTATGAAATCAGTGCACAGAGCCCACCAGCAAGGATAACCTATTCATTTAAGTGTGTGGTAATTATGTGACTCTATTTCCTTGGCTTTGGAGCCCCTGCAGTCTAACTCTGAGGAAGCCAGTCTGCAGCCAATTCCTCACAATCAGGAAGGCAGTCCTAAACAGGTTTCAGTTGATGAGGACACTGCAGCACATAAAGGAAGAACCACATCTCCTAATTTGTCCTTCTGGGGTAAAAAATCTATATCAGAGAATCCAAAAGTAGAGCAAACATTTACGGCTCTTCAGCCTCTATCCTCTGATTCTGAGGACATTTGGGCTGCTCAGGGGAATGAGTTAGAAAAAGTGACAAATAATACCCGGGAATTATCCCATCATACAAAACATTTGACAAGTTCTGAACCTGATAAAGCTAATTTACTTGCCACCACTTTACAAACTTCATATAAACAAAATTTTGCAAAATGTTTTAGTTGTGGCAAAGTGGAGCATATGAGAAATGATTGTTAAAAAGTAAAAAGGTAAAAGTAAAACTAAGCCCCAAGGGCTGTGTCCAAAACGTAAATGGAGAAAATATTGGGCAAACAAATGTTGCTCCAAATGTGATAAAAATAGACAACATTTACAACAGCAGGAAACCTGAATAGGCCCTTTTCTTCAGGGCCAGGAGATAAACAACACAGGCTATCAGTAGTTTCCTTTGAATAATCCGATAATCAACCAAAGCTAACTAAGGGTCTCAGATCTTTTTTCATGGCACATCAAGAAGTGTAGCCTTAGATAATGTAGCTATAGAAAATCAGTTTTTACAACCTGCTTATCGAGTAAACAAAATTTACTACATAAATGATTTACTACAATACTAAAGTTTTTGGTCCCATACCCAAAGATACTGTTGGTTTGATTATTGGGAGTAGCCTTACTAGCAAAGGTATATTTGTACATTTGGTAATTATTGATAGTGATTATACCACACCAAATTATTATACTGCTCAATCGTTCTTTTATTTTTGCTAAAAATTGTTTTAAAAATGGTGGACTAAAAAATAAAAATTAATTTAAAAGAACACCTTTCAAACACAAATGTGACTACCCTCTAGGCCAAGCAACTACAAAGATGTTAGGCCTTTGTCCTAAGTTATTTTGAAAGATTATTAAAATTCTTTTAATTCTTAGTTAAGTTTGGTTGCTTAAAACTGTCCTAAATTAAAAGTGGCATTTAAAGTAAGGCTTCGAGAGGACATGGTGGCACATGCGTGTAATCCCAGCCCTTGGGAGACTGAGGCAAGAGGATCAGTGCAAGTTTGAGACCAGCCACAAAATGTCATCAATAATGATTTACTACAATGCTAAATATGGTGTTAATTTCTAAATTTCTGTGTAAAAATATATAACTTTTATTTTTTAATGTTCTAGAGGGACATAAATATTAAAATATCCATAAACAATTATAAAATGTGCTAATACAAACTTAAAAATGCTCATTAAACAAAAAGGAGGAAATAGTATGGGAATACACATGTGTACACCTAATTGTTCAGAAAGCTCTATTTATATTAATTTTTTTAAAGAAAATAAGTGCCAGACAGATCTCCTGTTGCAGACTGTCACTGAAAAAAAAATACTGAAAGAATGATTTGGTGCAGACCCAACAAAAGGTAGAAAATGAGCAAACGTAAATATTTTGAAAGAAAAAGTAGTACCAACTTGTTTCTTGCTATAGTGGCATTTGTTGTCACTTCCGGTAAATAGTAAAGGTAATTTTAGTTATTGGGCGTACATTCTAAATCCAACACTCAATATTTCACTAGTGGGATGCTACTATACACATATATGTAAATGAGAGTTCCTGGCTACCTGGCCCTTATGATGTCTGGGGACCAGCAGTGCCAGCAGGAGAAGGAACCAAAATTCCATTTTATGAGATTAGAGTAAAAGGCTAGACTATTTGTGTTGGGGTTGCTTAAAAGCAAGCACAAGAGTCTTGTTATCTACAATAAATAATAATACTGCGTGTAAGGGAGGACAAAAGGGACATTTTCTTCTCCAAAGAAAAAACTTTAAAAGTATAACTGTTGATGGAATGTTTCCACCACCAGTTCTGCTACCCTGACAGAATACCATTGTTGTTTATCTCAGTTAATGGGTACTTTGAGAAGTCTAAAGAGAAAAAGCTGCCCAGGTTTTGGTCAATAGTTCCAATGGAAGCTTCATAGAGTAGAGCCCTTATGGCTCTGCCCAGATGGTGGAAGGGAAAGAATTCAGATGGAAATGGAAAGGCAGTGATGAGATTTATACTAGCAGTAAAAATGCCAGTGATACAATAATGTGGCGTGGAGGAGGAATGTCTCCTAATGTCCCTCATGTTTCTTTCTTTTTTATTTATTTATTTTTTGTCCCTCATGTTTCTTGCGGACCAACTCAACATCATCTTTAGAAGCTAGTTATCCGGTTAAATCATATGTCAGTTTGGAGAAGTCACATATGGATGAATCAATCCTCTGACAATTTACATCTAAAATTTAAAAGAAACACAACTCATTTTAGTCGGGCTTGTGTTCACCTCACTTACCTATTTCTTGTAGGATCTAGTTATTGGAACCATTTCCATTACATGTCACAATTCTTTTTTTATATACATATATAAATTCTTCTATTAACCTTAATTTTTCTAGGGATAGCATTTATATTCTGAGGTCAGGGACCAGAATCTGGCTTCCTGTGCAACTGCACCGCCCATGGCAAAACTCCTCTTTCATGACGCTGCTCCAACATTTGATGAAGGTGTTAAAGAAGAGAACAAAAAAAAGATTAAATTTGTGACAGCCATAATTTTAGAAATAGTAGCCATTATAGCCACAGCTGCTATAGCTAGAGTAACATTGAGTCAAACTGCACAAACTGTTCATTTTGTGCAGAAGTGGCACAAAGACTCAGAACAATTATGGACTTCTCCAGGGCCCATAGACTCAGAGTTAAATACTAAGATAAATGATTTGCAACATGCAGTTGTTATTCTAGGAGATCAAATTGTTAATCTACAATTCCAACTTCATTTAAAATGTGATTAGAATACCTCTTTATTTTGTATAGCTCCCATTCCATGGAATCAAGCTCATTTCCCATGGGAAAATGCAAGAAGACATTTATTACATCATGGTAATATTATTGCTGAGATCCTATCCCTTCAGCAACATACTGATAATACTTTTGTTAAGCAACTTTCAAAATTATCTGACACTGAAGTGTTACAAAGCATCTCTAATGACATTGAAAGCATTAATACTTTTCATCCTACTTCATGGTTTACTGGAAGTGTGCTAGTGATTTGTGTATGCTGTCTCTGTGCTGTTTGTATATCTTGTCTAGCCTGGCAACAAGGACGAGCCCAACAACAAGCTATAAACCAAAAACCTACAGTCCTCAATCTAATTCTTCAAAAGCTTTCAACATAGACATAAGCAGGAAATTATAGTGACATAGAGATCAGACCAAAGGCCAATTGATAACCTTAGAAGCAGAGAACAATAGACAGAGCTCAGGGAGGGCTGCTTTCTGTTGCTTGCTAGTCCAAAAAAACTGAGACTCAAGGTTACACATAGCAACTTAACCTGTGGGTGCTCTGTTCTTTGATCCCTTGCTTGTAATGTTAATGGTTGCCTCCTCCCCTGCTTAAAGTGTTATCAATTAGCACATTCCTTAGCTGCTTTTTTTTATCCCTGAATAAAAAAAGAGACTTCTGAGTCTCTGAGCTCACTTGGAGAGAGTCCTCAGTAAGTCCTCTAAAGCTACATGCATTGGATCTTCTTGTCGTTTCTTTCAGGACTGACTTGTAACATACCACAGAGATGGAACATTGCAGTGAGTATAAAAGCCTCGGGACTGAATCTTTCAGTTGTTGGTGTGCAGACACTCTTGGCACATTTCCTCATATTGTTGTAGGCAGCAGAATTAGATAGAAATATTATAGGCAGTCAGACAGGTCCAGGCCCTCAAAGACAACATGGAAGACAAGTTTACTTTCCAACTAGAGACAGACACTCCTCCACTGTGAGCCAGATCTCAAGGCAAGAGTAAACAGAAGCAACTATGTTACTTCCTTAAGGGTGGATATCAGGGTTTGATATGCTAAATAAGTATCAGTTACCTTAAAAGACCCTGGAAAGAGTCAAGAGCCCAAACTCAATAGGTGGTGTTCTTGCCTGCTTACTATGTGACTTGCCTTCCTATTGGACCCCAATGTTAATCAATTTTACCTGAGCAATGGTGCTTGCAGTGTCATAGGTTGAACACTGTCTTTGTCCCATATCATACACATCTAAGCAAGTTCCCATGTCTTCTACTCTATGAAAGTCACTGGAAGAGACAGCTTCCAGGGAAACACCCAGTTGGGACCCCCCTCCTGTCTTTCTCTTGGACAGGAGCTTTCTTTCCCTCAATGAATATGTTGTTCATTACCTCCATTTTTTTCCCCGAAAATTCATTCTTTGGTTTTAGAGAACATGAACTCATCCCAGGTACTTTTCAGGTTGGGGATCAGTTTCCCCTATATCATTTGGAGGGTCGCTACTGGAGGTCATCCACCCCAGATCAATTTATTCTTTCTGAATTGTCTTAGTTAATTTTACTCGTTGCTGGGACAAATACCCAACACTCAAAATGAAAAAAGGAAAGGTTTATTTAGCTCACAGTTTGTGGAGGTTTCAGTCCATATTCGGCTGGCCCAAGGATGAGTGGAACAGGGCAGAGAGCATCCAGTTCATGGCGGTGGAATAGCAATAATTGTGACAGAGGCAACTGACCAAACAGGGGAGTAGACAGCAACAGTTTGAGTCTGTCTCTCTATCAGTCTTTATATTCCAATCAGGATTTCTGCTTTAGTATATATGCCCTACACCATACCCGTAGTCCTAGCCATACTCAGACTGATAATCGCATCAGTATTAAAACACATAATCCCAGGGATCATAGATCAAATCTCAAACTCTAGATCAGTACTAAATCACATAATCCCAGTGACTCATGGGTCAAGTCTCAATCTATAGAAGTCCCTGCCCCACGACTGCACTAGACCTAAACCATAACATGCATCAATATGACTCTGGGACTGTACATATTGTGTTATATGTGCTCCTTGTATTATATCTGTTCCTCTGGTAAAATCGTGAGTGAAACAGGATATTTTTAAATATTAGAAAATTTGAGCCTGTTTTTTTTAAGTCTAGATTTTGGTAATTTCATAAACTAGATTTCAAAACCTTTCATAAATGAATAAATAAATTTTAAAGGTTTGAAAATTATTCATCTATATACAGTAGAAGGTTTTGTAACCACTACTTTAGGAAAAGCTTTTATGATCCATAGATTTTGTGTGACCAATCATCTTGTAAAGTGTAAAATGTTTATATATTTGATATCAAGTACTTTTTTCTGTTGTGTCAGGGGTTGTTCAGTGAGTTATGGTGGGAAACACAATATGGTACTTCCTCACCCCATCTCACTATATAATACTGCAAAGACTATATCATTTAACATGTTCAAATGCATAGGAGAGACCATGTATAAAACCATGCTCTGTTACAATATGTCAAAAGCAAATGAACTAATGAAGTTACTGCAATAGACAGAGCAGGCTTTCTTCAGGATATAATGTAGCCCTTGAAACTCACAGACTAAATGTGACAGTCAGGAGTAAATCATTAGCAAAATATTGCTAGGAAAAAAAATATTATAACTAAAAAATAGACCACTGTACTGGGAAGGTAGCTTGGCACTCTAAACATTGAAGATCTCAAGTTTGATCCCTAGTACTACATGCCATGCCAATCCCGGAACCTCCCATGGGCCTTGCATGGTTGCACATGCAGGTAATCCTAGTGCTGAGACAGTGGGATCACTATGAGTACAAGCTTCGTAACATGATCCTGTACTAAAAAAATAAAATAAAATAAAAAATTTCTTTTTGAGACAGTATCACTATGCAGTTCAGGCTGGACCTGAACTCACTTTTGTAGTCCAGGCTGGTCTCAAACTCAGTCTGATCCTCCTACCTCAGCCTCCCAAGTGCTAGGATTACAGTTGTGCACCACCATGTCCAGCTAAATAATTTTTAATTAAAAATAAATGTAGAAAACATTCTTCCAGAGCTGCATAGAGTCACCTGCCATACCCCTGTAACATGTTTAGAATCTTGGAGACCTTCAATATGTTTAAAAATGGGCAAAAAAACTTAAAAGAGCCAACACTCTGAATGTGCCAGAGCTCTGATGCCTTTCCTTTACCTGTGCCTAACTTTCACATTTCCAGATACTGCCTCCACCTTTGTTTCTTGTTCACTCCACTATCAAGTGCTGATTGTGTCAGATATTGGCCTCATTGGTGCACAAGTTCAGATATCAGTGCCCACAACTGACTTCTTGAGTCCACATATGTGATTCTCAAATTTTGACAGTATTTGACACTAATGAGAACCAAATGTTAAACAACGAAGTGGTACTGGACAGGCTTAAGAGTGGCAATCAAAACATTTTAATGCACACACTAAGGAAATGGAACTTTACATATCAGAAATCATATACTTTCTTACCAGTTTGCATAATTGGAGATGACAGATTTTACATTATATTAATTATTCATATTCACACAATGGAAAATTTTCATTGAAGAAATTTTTAACTGCTTTCTTCTACTTTTGCAAGTAAGATTTTGCCTCTTTAAGAAATTATAAACATATCTCTCTAAATTGATATGCTGTAAAACAGAGTATATCAACTACAGTAACTATTTATATTCAGAGCTAGATAATTTCTTCTTGTAGGTAGCTGAATTATGCATTATAAGATGTATCCCACTGAGCACTATTTCTGGCTTCTACCTACTACATGCCTCTTTGCAACAGGCCAGATGCAGCAGCTAAATTGTCACTTATTCCCTGGTTAACAAAATCTCTGCAGGTTGAGAAACATTGATATACAAGTGCAGGATTACAGAACACAAATGTACAGCAAATAACCAGAAGAAAAGTCAAGCATTGCATAAAT
Source organism: Myocastor coypus (assembly GCA_004027025.1). Lineage (NCBI taxonomy): Eukaryota > Metazoa > Chordata > Mammalia > Rodentia > Myocastoridae > Myocastor > Myocastor coypus. The sequence continues at coordinate 13,187 of PVJA010022119.1, forward strand.
CAGCAATAATAATACATTCTTGTTTTCCTATTACTATTTCCTCCAAATATATTTTGAAGTATCTCTCAGTAATGGATATATTTTGGAAATTCCTTGAAATGCAATATTCTCAATCATTCACATTTGATTTTCCCCTTTCTTCTCCCCTTTCTTTAATTGAGAGGCCATTGTAACAGAGCTAATTGGCTAGGCTGTATTTGGTATAGAAAAAATGCAAATGGGAAAAAGGTTTCTACATTAGTGGAGTTCAAACTTTAATGTGCATACTAAGTAGATTCTGATCTCAGTATTTGGAGTGGAGTCTGAGAGTGCAGTTTGAACACCCCAGTGTGTGGGCCAGGCAAATACAGCAGCAAGGTTCTAGGATAAGTAGTTAAAAATATCATGCCTTATTCCAAACTCATTGAATAAAAATATATGTTGTAATAGGGTTCTATTGATTTCTATATACAGTAAAATGTAAATCAGACACACAGGACTCTTCACAATGAATTAAAATTAGTTTGAAAATTTTTCATTTTACTGTTATAAGAACACATAAAAGGAAATATAACCTCTTACCAAATTTGCAATGTGAATATATTATTAGTTATTATGGAAATAATGTACACTAAAACTATAGAGCAGTGGTTCTCACCCTTTCTAATGCTGTGACCCCACAATACAGTTCCTCATGTTGCGGCTACCCCAAACCAAAAAATAATTTTGTTGGCTACTTCAAAACTGTAATTTTGCTACAGTTATGATTCGGAATGGCTATAGGCAATGCCTGTATTTTGGACGTTCGACCCCTGCCAGGGTCGTGACCCACAGGTTGAGAACCACTGCAGAGCTTTTAATCTTACCTGAAAGTTTATACTTGTTAAATAACTCTCCACACCTCTCATTCCCCATTATCTGATAATCACCATTCCAGTACTTGATTTTAGAATTTTTTTGGGGGGAGGGCTGGCTCAGCCTGACTTAAGTGGGGTGGTCTAGTAAGGTATGCGGAGCTGGGGATCAAACTGCAGTCACCTGCACCTGACTGGGTTTGCCAGAGCAAGTACTTAAGCAACTGAGCTAATTCACAAAGCCCCCAGTCCTTGATTTTAGATGGATCACATAAGTCAACTAATATAGTGCCTCTCTGTAACTGTTTTATTTCACTTAGCTTAATGTCCTCAAGATCTATTCGCACTGTGATATACATTGGAATGCCTGCCTGTCTGCCTGACTTCTTTTAAAGAGTCTACTCCATAAACACTTTGTGTGTTCCACATTATTTCAATCTGTTCTCCTGTCTGCCAAGGTTTAGGATGTTTTCTTATCTTAACTGTTGTGGCTGGTGGTGCAATACACATGAGGATGAATATCACAATGGAATTTCAACAAATTAGGTATAAACAGAATTTAAAACAATAAAAAATATATGGAGAAGTTAAATCTGTCTTTATACTTAATGACAAAAATCTGAAAGCTTTTATCTAAGTCTAGCAGTAAGGAAAGAATGCCTACTTATAGCCTTTCTATTCAATGTAGTGTCAGATATCCTAGGCAGAGCATTTAAGCATGAGAACAAAAATAAAAGATGTTCAAATAGGAAAGGATAAAATAGACCTGTCCCTTTTTGAGGATGACATCATTGTCACCTATATAGAACATTTTATGGTTCTGCCAAAATTACAATGAGTGGGATTAAAAATGTATAAAAATGAGTTGTATTTATATACATTATGAATTATACAACCAAATTTGAAAGACCAAGCTATTTAAATCGCATGTATGTATAACTAAAAATAGATATAATTTTAAAAATATATTATATAGATATAACTTAATCAAGGACACTGAAGAATTCTGTGCTGAAAATCATGAAATATTCATTAAAAAATTGGAGCTATTTCAAATAAGTGAAAGCTGTCTTGTCCTCAGGGATTGTAAGGATTAACTTATACTGTTAAAGTAATCTATAGATGCAATGCAATTCCATATGAAAATAACAAGGGCATTTTAAATTCATGGTAAATCCTGAGGGGATTTGCCTTTACCTTGTGAGATACAAAAGTTATATTCGTTTGTTATATAGATCTTGCTTTATCTTGGACTAACCATCCAGGAGAAATGCCTATTCATGTGGTACAAAAAGTAAAGCCAATTTAATATGCTGAATTGCAAAAAGTTCAATTCAACTTCTGACATTTCAGACAACCCACTACTATTATGGACTATTGGACTATACTGGATTATTATTTTTGTGTGTGTGTGTGGAACCGGCGATAGAACTCCGGACCTTGCAGTTGCCAGGCAGGCACTTATGTGCTGAGCTATCTCCCCAGCCCTATACTGCGTTACTTTGATGAATACATGCACCTGCAATATTTGAATGTCGATGGAACACCTATCTCTGACAAAATAAAAAAGGGGGATATAAATGAAGGACTATTTTGTACTGAAATATGCATATTATATATATATATATATATATATATATATAATATGTATATGCAAAATCGGATAGATATATAGCTACTTTCTCTTAGTTTAATGAGAATAAATATTTATACTAATAGTATTTAGAAAAGTTATCATGTATTCATCTTGTGCTCTGAATAGCTACTATGAAAACAACAATATGCAATCTAGTAATTATTGTAACTCTCCTACTAGCCTGTTTTGAAATTGTCTCATTGCTATTTCTTTCTCATTAAAATAAGTAAACAAACAAATAAATAAATAAAATTACCATGGAATCATAAGAGTCACCAGTTATCAAAGGCATTTTGACTTATAACTTCACTATTTATATGATGTAATAGCTCAATACTATACCAGCATAGAGTGGGTAATGATAAAATCTTCATAATCATCACTTCCATCACTTAAAATATTATCATTTCTATATGTTGGGAAGCTTTAAACTCTTCTTTAGTTACTTTGAAATGCATAACTGTTTTAGACTAAACTTGCCCTTTTGTGGTAAAGAGCATTAGAATTACTTAGTTTCTAACTTTTTTTTTTCAGTACTAGGGATTGAACTCAGGACCTTGGACTTGCGAGAAAAGCACATACTCCACTGAGCTATTTCCCTGGCCCAATTCTTATCTTTTGATTCTCACTATTCACTCTCTTTTTATCCTCATCTGCCTTACCCATCATATCCTACAGATCTGTTCTCTACTTCCCTCTGATTAATACTTTTAGATTCTCCAAATGAGAACCTGAGATCTTTTTATTTTGGTCTCTGGATGTTGTCATCCAATTCTATCCATGCTGATGTAAATGACAGAATTTGTCTCTTTTTGAAGGCAGAGTAAAATGATAAGGTATACCTTAACATTTTCTATGAATTACTTCATATATTGATAGAACATTAAGTTGATGTTATATATTGGCTAATTTTAATAATCTTGTATCTGGGAATGGAGAATACTCTTTAATATGAATGTTTCCTTTCTTTTAGTTATATACCGAATGATGAGATTGCTGGCTTATATGGTAGGTTTGCTTCAGATTTTGAAAAGTCTCCATACTGTTTTCCATAATGGAAACACTAATTTACATTTCCTTTCACAATGTGTCAAAGTTGATCATTATTCACATCCTCATCAGTATTTGTAAGGTTTCTCTTTTCTTGATAATTACCATTTTAACTGTGGGAACATGTATCTCATTGCAGCCTGACTTGGATTCAGCTGATAAATAGTGATTATGCCTATTTTTAAAAATTATATTCTATGTACTTGGGAGATAGCTCAGTGGCTTAAATAAGTATCTGCCTGACAAGTGCAAGGTTCTGAGTTAAATCCACAGCAAAACAACAACAAAAAATTATTTTATTCCTTTTTGCTGAGTTTTGGTGTTTGAGTTTGCAATATATTCTGATATGAACTCTGTGGCAGATAAATAATTTAGAAAAACAAAAACGTCTTTCATCTTGTAGGTCATCTGGTCATCCCTTGACTTTTTTGGTTGCTTTCTTTGCAGTCCTGTAGCTTCTTCCTACAGAAAGTATTTCTATTTTAATTTCTCTGCTTATGCTGTTTTATCCAAAAAAGTTTTGCCTATCCCAATGTCTTTTTATTGAAAGTGTTTCTTTTTCATTTGCAATGTCTTAATATGTTATAGATGACAGAAAAAATACTATGAATAGTTAAATTTTTGAAAACATTTATACAGTGAAATATATCTAGCCATCTTTCTTGCCACTTGCTGAAGGATTTCTGGAAGTCTTCTTTGGTGAGTCTTCATTTTTGGTGTTGATCTGCCTCAATGTTCTAAAACAGTTCAAAGAAATTACTGCTCATGGTCAGTTTGAATTTGGGGAATTGTCAGAAGTTAAAATGTGCTAGATCACATGAACAAGGTACAGAAGGAGTCTACTATTCTTGCAAATCTGACTTTTCACTGGATGGTACTTGGAGGCAGCATTTGTCATATATATATATATATATATATATATATATATATATATATATATATTTTTTTTTTTTTTTTTTGGTATAAGGTCTCACTTTATAGACTGGACTCATAGTGATCCTTGTCGCTCAGCCTCCCCAGTGATGGGATTACTCCCCAGTGAGTGCCACCAGGCCTGCTTTTGTTGGTCAGCAGAACATGCAGTTCTGGGGCTCAAAACTGGGTCCTTGTACTTGAAAGGCAAATGCTTAGACTGTTGAGCTATCTCACAAGCCTGTCACGTATTTATATTTTTTATCATTCTGAAATAGAAATTTCAGGACTAGTTCAGAAAGGGGCAAGAAGGATGGTATAAGGGTTTGAAATAAAATGGAATCTTGTTATGGTTTGTGTCTAATTGTCTAACCAAAGTCTCATGCAGCTATTATGGCAGCTTCTACAATTTGTGATTAATTCATTATTCACTGTGGGGATTATGGGTGTGAGTGCTACCCCTACCCTTGGATGGGCAATCTCAGTACAATATAAGGAAAGGAGGAGACTTGCTAGGATCTGAATTTGCTGGTCTTCTCTTCGTTTGTTTTTTTTTTTTTTACTATTTTCTGATGCTATGAATGGCTGGCCTCTGCCATGTGGGACTTTGTTCTTGGAGCTACCAAGTATGGACTGAAACGTCCACTAACTGTGAGCTTAATAAACATTTCCTCCCTTCATTTTTGGAGTTGGGTACTTTGTCCCAGCAATGAGGGGAAAGTACTTCAAGGAGGATTAATGGAAACATATTTTTTATTGCAGTAAACTTTTAAAATTTATACATTCACTCACTATTCTATCAACCTTTAAGTTCTTTGTATTTCCCTCATGTTCTATTTTTAGAGTTTCTTAGTTTTAGGTTTTGGGTTGAAGCCCTTGATCAACTTTAAGTCGTTTTTTATATATGTTACAATATAGGAGCCAGGCGTGGTGGCTCACGCCTGTAATCCCAGCACTTGGGAGGCTGAGGCAGGAGGGTTGGTGCGAGTTCGAGACCACCCTGGGCTACAAAAGTGAGCGCAGGACCAGCCTCAACTGCATAGCGAGACCCTGTCTCAAAAAGACAAAAAAAAAAAAAAAACAATATAGGGAAATTGGAATAAATAGTATTTGAGGGTGATTTTGAATTACCCAAAAATACAAAAAAAAAAAAAAAACTACATATCTAATAAAAATTTCAATTTTGCATTTTGTTAAAATTTAGCTCATGTACTACAGAATATTGGATTTTCTTGTATAGAAATTTGGTTTGCCGCAAGATACAGGGAATTTAATGAGAATGAATAAATATGATGTCTTAAGTGCTTTTAGTTGTGCTCCCCAAATATTCTTGTAGCTAAAATATACCTATATGTGCTGCTGAAGCACATATCTGATGCCTCCGATCTCTCGCTCGCCATCTCCACTTCCCTGTTTCACACACACACACACACACACACACACACACACACACACACACACACAGAGGCACACACATGGATAAATGCATACTTTATCTGCACTTCCTATACCCCTGATAATTTCTAGCAACCAAAAGACAAACTCAGCAAATATGCTAGTTATGACTTTAGATGATTTCTATTTCTATGATCCTATCTTCCTTATAGCCAAGATCACGAAAATACTCAGTAAGAATACATGCTAAATCAATATGGTGAATTTGACCTTTTCCAGAGGACATGAAATACAAATATGTCAAGAGTAATTTTTCTTCAGGAGTTTGTTTACAAACTAAACCTTGTATTAATCTGTCTTTTACTTATAGATAAAATTCTGTATAAGTAATCCTACCATATCTCTCTTTAAACAATCTAATGAATACAAGAGTTTTACAGGTTGTCTAATGTTCTGAGTCCTCACTGACCTTGAAGGACAGTCATCTAGAGAGAAAACATTCTCTGAGGCATTCGCAGAGAGCAAATTAGCCAAGCAATGGCCATGACACATCCAGATAGCTGACACTGACAAAAGATCTACAAACCACTGTACATGGTTTCAGGCTAAGCCCTGAGGGGATTTGATTGACCTTGTCAAATGCAAAAGTTACATTTTTGTTATTTAGTCTTATTTTATCTTGGTCTTAACCATCCAAAAGAAAAGCTTAACCATAAGGTGCAAAAAGTAAAGCAATTTTAATGTGCTGAACTGCACAAGGCTCAAGTCAACAACTTCTGATTTTACCAGTTCTGTATATAAAGCACTACGATTATGGACTGTTGGACTACATTGGATTATTTTGCTGAATTCATGCACCTATAATATTTGAATGGTAATGGAACACCCATCTCTGATGAAACAAAGCACAAAAGGGGAATATAAAGGAAGGACCATTTTGTAGTGAAAAAAATATATATCTGTATATATATAATAGGATAGGTATAAAACTACTTTCTCTTAGTTCAATGTGAACAAAGATTTTTACTAATAGTGTTTAGATAAGATATCATGTAGGCATCTTGTGTTCTGAATAACTACTACAAAGACAACAATAAACAATGTAATATTTATTGTATCTGTCCTACTAAGCAGTTTGAAAATGTCTCATTACAATTTTCACTAAAATTGATATAAAATAAAACAATAAAACAGAAAACAAAGGAAAAATAAGAGTGCTAATGTTCTGAAGACTACAATGAATGGTGTATATAAAAATAAACAATGTTCATTTCTTTGCATATCATCAAAAAAAGATATAGTTCTTCTAAATACCCTTGTTGCTGTCGTGTGTTGGATTATTGACTTAAGCTATGATATGATCAATATCTTACCATCTGAAGTTGAATTTTGGGTATTCCTAGGTTTTAACATAAGGAACAAGCTCAATACTTACAGTTCTAAATTAAAGATTAATGACTCTTAAGAGTGTTCACACATAATAAAATCACTTTCAATCATTGTAAAACTACTAAATTAATTGTTCACCCATTCATTTCTATGGGTCCTGAAATTTGTTCAGTAAGATTTGCTTACCTTTTTAAAATTCCAAGGATTAACTAAAACTTAATATTCATCAAATAATAACATCTTATACCCTCGTTAAATCCCAGGTGTCAAAATGTACATCAAGACTGTGTTACACAAAAGAACCTGAACTATAACATCCTATAACTCAGTGGACTCCCAAAGTTCCTGGTCAAGGAGTTTATGTGGTCACAGAGGAAAGTGATTGATGATGTATAGTGTGCCTAAGGAGAGTCACCTAGCGAGAAAAAAATGCCCTCAGGCTTTCGCAGAGAGCAAATTGATCAAGCTACACCCATGATTCATCCAGATGGCTGACACTGACAAAAGATCTGGGAACTGCACTGCATGGTTTCAGAGTAAATCCTGAGGGGACCTGACTGACCTTGTCAGATAAAAACGTTACATTTTCTGTAACATAGGTCTTGCTTTATCTTTGTCTTAACCATCCAGCAGAAAAGTCTAATCATGAGGTGTAAAAAGGAAAGCCATATTAATATGCTGAGTTGTAACAGGTTCAAGTCAATAGCTTCCGATAATGCCAGATGCTAATAATTCACTACTGTTATGGACTATTGGACTATGTATACAACTACTTTCGCTTTATATAATAAAAGAAAGATCTATATTAATGATGTTTAGACAGGAAATCACATCGGCATCTTGTGCTCTGAACAACTACGATAAGACAACAATATGCAATGTATTAATTATTGTAAAAATAAATAAATAAATAATACATTATAAGGGCTGGGGAGATAGGTCAGTGGCTTAAGCACCTGCCTGGCAAATGCAAGGTCCTGAGTTTAATCACTGGTATAGCAATATATAATAAAAAATTTCAAAAAAGGCTATACCTTTCAGATATTTATAATTTCAGATTCTTACAATAGAGAGGTAGTACAAGGTTTACACATGCAGGTCTGATTGACTTCACTTATGAGCTCAGTCTCTAGTTTCATCCATTAACTTATGAATGGTTCAAATTTATCTTCTGTTCATAGGTGAGCAATACTCCATTGTATAAAAGTGGTACAATTCTTTTATCCATTACTCAGTTATTGAAATTATGTATCATTTCTAATGTGTTTCACTACTTTTTACTCTCTTTAAAATAAGAAAAATACTATAAATAACATATTTCCATGTTTTTTATCACGCTTATTATATACAGATATTCTTACAACTTTAGCTGAGTCTATATTTTTCCATTGGCTATTACGTACCACAGTGCATTCTTTCAAGTTAGACTGAATCCCAAATATTTTAACAATGTAAGGAACTTTATAGTTATTTTCTTAACATGAAGGTCTTTTTTCTGCCAAAAGAACTTGGCTTTACATCCATTCAATTGGAAGGCATAAAACAGCAAACTAAATATGAAGAAAACAGTGGGGTGGGAAAATGAGCTTATAGCAAATCATCCAAAGCCTGAATCAACAAAATGATGCACAGGGAAATGGTAGCTCTTGACCTTTTTCCAATTTGCTTTCGATCATAACAAATTGTATATTGTGCTAAAATATCCTGAGAATTGCTGAAAACAGCTATGTTGGAATGCTTTTACTAATTTACTATAAAGCATAAAATTCCTTTAAAATAAAAGGTGAAATTTTGGAATAATTCTTATCACTGTTAGTATCACCTTTGATTTATTCTCCATACATTTACCAACATTTTCTGCTAGAAGGGCTGGTAAAAGGAATAATGCAAGACATGGCTTTTGATTTAATTCATACGCTCTAAATGTTGAAAAGATACAGTAGTCCATTTGGTTCAGTATTTCATCTCAAATAATAGTGTATTATCTAAGAATCATAAAGAAAAGACTCAAGGGTGGTTACAGTTCATTGCTGTTGTATATATTATATGCATGTGAGAGGTAGTGTGCTGTGAACTAGATATATTACTCACACCCAACTTCAACTTGTAGGTCAGAAATTGCTGATCTCTGTGACTTGACAGCTTCTTAGCTCCCCTGACTTTTTTTTCCTAACAGTTGAGAGGTTACTACTGCCCATTCAGTTATGAAATATTCGCTGACACAATGAGTACTCAGAATGCTAAGCAATTAATTGGCATAATTGTAGCTCGGCAAATATTTGTGGTGAACGAAATATACTGGCCAAGTTGCTTATAGTTCAGTAAATATTTGTGATGAATCAGATGATGGTGGAGGTGATAGGAAACTCATTATAATTGTGTTGTCGAGAAACACTGAAAACTTTCTTCACTTTTGATATGGTATAAAAAATTGCTATTAGCAAAAATGAGACAATGATGCCAAGTACACATTCAAGGAACTCTTCATAGGTTGGATTCTATCCAGTACAAATTTTGGGGGGTTGGATATGTTTGCTATAATTACTAGAGAAATTTTGAGGAAAATCCACTGTATTCTAGCTCAAATTTATTGTATTTTTTTAATATATACAGTGCAATGTCTCACTACACAGATCGGATTTGTAGTGATTTTCCTGTTTTCAGCCGCCCAAGCACTGGGATTATAGCTGCATGCCATGATGCCGTCTCAGTCACCATCTCAGCGTGCCTTCGGAGCGGGGCCATCACAGCATGCTGGGAATGAAATCCTGGTCCCTATATCTGCCTAAGCAGGTGCTTTAGTCCACTGAGCTCTCAGAACAGCCCAGGTTTATATTATTTTGACTTTTATTAGTATGTGTTTGCAGTATATAATAATTAAATTCACTGTAGGGAATTGAAACATATACATAACACATTTCAAATCCTTTTCAAGCCTTACTTCTGCCCCCTATTTAATTTAGGAGCATCAGATTTACGTATTTACAAGGACTTACAAAGTTAATGATCTTATGTACAGATTGAAAACCAGACTAATAGGTCAAAGAGCATTTAAAATATGTAAGACAATTATACTGAGTTAATATACACTTTTAAATACACTGTCTACACTGAATTGTAATATATTTCTTTTCTCTCTCTGTCTTCCTACTATCATATATATACATGTATACACACACACACACACACACACACACACATATATATATATATGTATGTATATATATATATATATATATATGTATGTATATATATATATATATATATATATGTATTCATTGAATCCTTAAGCTTGTGTTTCTGAGTTACTTCAATTAACATTATGGTTTCAGGTGTATCCATTATAACTCAGGTTTATTCTTCTTTATGTCTGAGTAGTACTTTGTTGTGCACAAATACCACATTGCCTTTATCTGTTCATCTGTTGATAATCATATAGTCTATTTCAAACATTTAGATATCATGAATAATGGTGTCATAAACATGGATGAGCATACATCCTAGTGGTATCTTATCAGATTTTTTGAAGAAGATAGCTAGAAGGGAAATTACTGGGTCAAATAGAATTTTGACATTTAGCTTTTTGTTAAATAATTATTTACATAATGGCTGTATCAGTTTACAGTCCTACCAATAATAGATAATGGTTATTCTCCCTATAGTCGTGCCAGTTTTTATAGCTGCTTGATTTGATAGTACCCATTTTTTCTGGAGTGAGATGGTACATTGATGTTGTTTTAATTTGCATTTCTTTAATAATTAGAGTTGTTAAACATTTTAAGTATATTTAGTGCTGGTTTGTATTTCTCAGTCTGAGAAATTTCAGTGCATTCAAACTTGGGGGCATTTGTTTGATTTATTTTCTTTTCTTTTTAGCAGGTATCAAAAACAGCAGAGTTTATAGAATTTCTGCACCAGTTTTCACATAAGTCAGTGAATATGAAACTGGTATCCAATGTAAATACTAGACACATGATGATTTCACTCCTGGTCATATGCATTCAGGTAGTTTATTCTGGAACCACTGAATACTAACAACTTTTTACAACCACTGGTCATTTTTTTGAGGACCAATTTGGTTTGTCCAACAAAGTAAACAACGTTTTGCTGTGTGGCATTTCCTTTTTTAAAGAACACTGAGCTGAAATGGAGACTGTATCTGTTTGGATCTGAACCAAATCCTTTGAGACCCCAATTAACCTGAAGAATACTGAGAACGTTTATAGGGCATATCAAATGGTATATTACATATTTGTCATATACCATATAATATATAAGGCAGCTACTGTATTTCTGAAGAAAATAGTATTTCAAAGACTGCTCAGAATTAGAATTACAGCATAGTTTATGCATTCTTTCTGATTTGAAGTAATTCTCCCAAACAGACCCATATTATGGGAAGACAAGTTTGATATTTCTATTGGACAGGCTCTATTATTTTATAGATACATTTGTATAGAGCAAAATTCTTTGCTCTGAACCCTGGGCGACCACAAAGAAATTGAGGAGTCATGATAATGTGATGCTAAAAGGTAGTAACATACTTAAGCTCACAGCACAGTTAATCTGGAGGCAAACAAAAATAAAGGTGGAAGATCATAGTGGCGTTTACCTACCACTTATTCTGAAAACACATTATGCTTAAATAAGTATGGTCCTGTTCTACAATGTGAATAGCTGCCAGTCTCTCATATATACAAATAAAGATAATTTCCTGACTAGTAATGATTAGGAAACTGGCCTCAAATTCTGGTAAAATCTCTCAGTATTAATTGAAAATAATATAAAACATAAAAACCAGCCAGTACAAGTTAAAAATCACACAATTAAAGTTCAGTGTAATTTATACTGTATAACGTCTGGTATACAGATCATTGAAATGAGTATGAGATGAAATACTCTTGTTGAAATAAAATTTCCTCTACATTATCTCAATTTTCATTCAAGAAAGAACTGATGTGTAATCTTTTTCTTTACAGATATGAAAAGGAGGCAAGAAGGCAAAGCTGAGAGAAACAGATGGTACCCACAGGGTAGCGGTGGCATTTGGTTGTTTTTGTCTTTGTACCATCGACTCCCACTTGCCTGGCAGGTAGCCAGCTCCCGCTAAACTACATGGTTTTCCTTGCAGTGAAGACACGAACGATGGATCCTAATCCGCCAGCAGCAAGTGCCTTTTCATGCCACTGTAGTAACATGGCACTGCTATTGTCAGAGGGACTCTCAAAGCCTTTATAAATATACTTCATTAGGAGATCCACACCACTCTTGTCCAAAGACTGAACAGCCTTTTCAATATCATTAGCTTTACAAGAGATGAGCACCTTCAAGATAATGCTGACTGCTCGACCCTTTACTGCCTGACTCTTTGTGTTGATAGGGGTTTTTTTCAGAGCTGCCGGGAGAGCAGCTGTCATGTTTCCTTGCCTCAGACAGGAGTCCACCTCGCCCTCGTCAGGCCATCTTCCTCATCCACGAATTTGTTCTCATCGTACTCATCCACGTCCACCTTCTGGAAGTGGGCCGATGACACAGTGTTCTTCGACATCCCGGATCCCGACGGACAGCAAAGCCTCTTCTGGGCGCTGGCTGTACCGCACAAGGCCAGCCCAGTCCGACTCTACATCCGGGTGCCCGACCTGATTTCTTATATATTCTAGATATTAGCCTTTTTTCTGTGGAGTACCTTGTAAGGTTGCCTTTTTCCTGTTGTATTTTCTCTTAACTCTTTTAATTGTTTATTTTTCTGTATAGATTCTTTTATATTTGGTGTGATCTCATTTGTTAATTCTTGGTATTATTTCTTATGCAATGTGTATTTTATTCAGAAAGTCTTAGGCTACACTTAAGTCTTAAAGAGTTTTATTGACTTCTTATTTCAGCAGATTCAGTATTTCTGTCCTGCTGCTTAGATATTTGATTCATTTTTATTTTAGTTCAGTGTATAGTAAGAGAGAAGTTTCTAGGTTCAACCTTTGGCATATCGATAGTCAGTTTTCCTCACACCATTTTCTTTTCTTTTCTTTTTTTTTTTTTTTTTTTTTTTTTTTTTTTTTTTTTTTTTTTTTTTTTTTTTTTTTTTTTTTTTTTTTTTTTTTTTTTTTTTTTTTTTTTTTTTTTTTTTTTTTTTTTTTTTTTGGCTTTTTTGAGACAGGGTCTCGCTATGTGGATCAGGCTGGCCTTGAGCTAACTTTTGTAGCCCAGGCTGGTCTCGAACTCATACCTATCCTCCTGCCTCAGCCTCCCGGCTTCACACCATTTGTTAAAGAGTCTATCTCTCCTCCAGAGAAGGGGTTTGGCCATTTTGTTCAAGATAGTATAGCCAGAATGTGCCTGAGTTTGTTTCTGGATTTTCTTTTTTGTCTATATTTGGAGGAATTTTTCAAAGTGATCCAGGGGGTATGTAATATATTTGTGTATGTGACTACGTCAGTCAGAAATATGTTGGAATCATAGGTTAGGAGAGAAGAAGAAATACAAATTATCTTTTGTCTTGAAATTAGCAAGGACTGTAAGACATGCCTTTAGAAGCAGCATGATTAAGGAAGATGGAAACTGGAAAATTCTTCAAAAAATGGAGCTGACAGTCAGACTTCACATTAATTCAACAGTGAGAGCTCCCTAAAACTCTGTGTCTTCTTTTTCTACTATATATTCCCATCCATCTTGTCTATTTCCAAAAATGATGTATAAGGGCCAGCAAGAGAGCTCAGTGGACTAAGAGCCTGCTTAGATAAGTACATGAACCGTGGTTCAATCCCCAGCACCACAGGCTGTGCTAGCTCTGACCCCAGGTGTGCTGAGCTGTTCACCAAGACTGGGTGTGGTGGTGCAAGACTGTAGCCCCAGAGTTGGGGAGGCTGAAAACACAAGGATAATTGTGAGTCTGAGCTGCATATTGAGACCCTGTACCAAATATATAAAAATATGTATAAAGATGTTCTCATAATTCACTAACTCTTTAAATACAAATCAGGACTAACATTTTTCTCTAATATCTCCATATGATGAGAGAAATTAACGAAGAGATGATAAAAGAAGTAAAGAGATTAAGGATATGAAAGAAATGAGAACAAATGAGTAATGGAGAAAGACTGCATCAGGATAGAAAGAAAGAAAACTGTTTGGTCTTTGTCATTTAACAATAGGATAAGTTCTGAGAAACATACCATTAATTTTCTAGTAGTGCAAACAACATAGAGTGTACTTATAGAAACTAAGGTGAAGGACTATGATATTATTTTGTTACATAACATGAAATTATTCTTTTATAGACAGTCCACTGCTAATCAAAATGTCTTTAGCATGTGACTGTGTGTGTGTGTGTGTGTGTGTGTGTGTGTGTGTGTGTGTGTGTGAATCCACCTGCATCTTCTATCTGGGGGTATATCCATTGGGAAGATCATTGCATGCAGGGGTGATAAAGATGAGGAAAATTAATGTGATCCAGTAGAGGTCTTCTCTCTGATTATCAATGCATTCATATATATTCTGTTCCACAATTGTTCTATACTGAATACACTTCATTGAGTGTTTCACGTATCATTAACTACATTTAACTCTATGTTTTCTCTAACTATGAATCCATTAAATTCATGTGTATTTCATCATCAAACTGTCTCTTAGAAAAAAAAAAAACTTCAGTGGAAAGTGTGGGAGGCTATAACTCCCTTAAAACATTGTCCGATTTTCTATATATTTTACAGCACTTCATTTATTATGAGAAAACTTGAAATTTTCACATTTTCAACACTCTCAGAAATGTACCTTAATGCACTAAGTTTTGAAGAGTTCAGAACATCAGAGAAACCCAAATAAAGGAAAAGATGTAATTTTGGTGCTTTATGAATCCTTTTTCCACTAAATGTGGGCAATATTTTTGCAGCTGTATTTATGTTACTATTCAGAAGATATATATACTTAACACAGTTAAATTTAACTTATTTTTTATCATTAAACACATTAAATTCATGCGCAACAGTATAGACAGCATAAGCAAATCTTTAATTTACCACAAAATTATATATAATATATAGTGACAACACCAATAAATTCCTTCAGCCCCTATCCCAGTCATTACCCTGTTTCTCTCTGCTCTGCAATGTTAAATTGCCATCTAATCTTTCACTTTTATTCTTATTAGCAATACCTAATGTTTACATTCCTCAGGGTCAACTGTGTGAATTTCTTGCAACAGCCAAGGGTCAATGTCTGCTTCAGCTGATGGAGGAGGCAGAAGCTTGCTGACTCAAAGAAGCCAAAATGTCTTGTAGATAGGAAGTTTTACCCATTCAAGTAGAGATGAGTATTATATGGGAAAACCAGGAAGCTCTCTAGGGGATAATCAGATTAAAATTTAATAATTCACTAAAACTGTTACTATACCTTCCCTGATACCAAAAATAAATGTTCAGTTCAGTGGAATTTCGTACCTTTGTTGTTCCTCAATGAATTGGGGCATTTCAGTCAGTCAGTCAGTCAGTTAGTCAGTGAGCCAGTTCACTCCATTCCAGTGATGACATTTGGCTCCCTGAGAATGATTGTCTCTGCAAATCACATCTTCTGTCTCTGTCTCTCTGTCTCTGTCTCTGTCTCTCTCTGTCTCTCTGTCTCTCTGTCTCTCTCTCTGTCTCTCTCTCTCTCTCTCTCTCTCTCATTATGGCTGGTTCAGCTTGTCCTGGGGGTGGGAATGGTACAACATGTGGTGCCAGGGATCCCTAGTGTTGCCTAAGCTTGCTTAAGCAAGCGCTTTAGACGGCTGAGCCATCTCACCAGCCCCACTCACTTATCTAGTGAGCCTGATGTATCAGAATTGCTATATGTAAATGACATATTTTAATTGTGGTTTTTCAATCTCTCCATCTCTTGACCCTCTTTCCTTTTCTGAAAATCTTATCTCCTGGTTTCTTATTATCTATCTTTCATATATATATTTTTTCTGTACAGAGAGAGATTTGAATTTTCAACATAACATTAATTATGTGCTATATAAGATTTTATATTGCACTTATTTCACTTATTATAATGATCTCAAGGGTATCCACTTTCCTATAAATGATTCATGTTTAGCCTTCTTTGTGGCAGAGCAGTAGTAGTCCATTAGTCCATTATGTATAAATGCCAAAATTCAGAATTCAGTTATACATTCAATTTGTTAGTGGATATATATATATATATATATATATATATATATATATATATATTCCAAAAGATGCAAGAGACAGGGCCAGAGAAGAGAAAGGAATAATAAAAGATATGACATGTACATGTACTAGCTGATGATTAATGTAATCTTATCTATTAAAGCATGTAACAATAACAAAACAGAATATATTTTTGAAAAGGTTAAACATGAGGCATTCAGGTTCTAGATTTGAAGTTATACTATGAAGCCATAGTAAGAAAAACAGTATTGTACTGGCACAAAAATAGGAATATTTAACATTTGAATAAAATAGAAGACGCAGAAAGAGGCTCATATACTATAAGATATCTAATTTGGAACAAAGGAGCTAAAAGTAAATGATGGAGAAAAGATATTATCTGTAACAAATGTCCTTGGAAAACTGCTTGTCCATATACAGAAGAATAAATCCAGATTAATGCCTCTCAAAGCACACTAAAATAAATTAAAAATGGATCAAAGACCTAAATATAAATATAGAAATATGGAAAATGCTGGAAGAGGAGGAAAAAAAGGTAAAAGAGACATGAGCATATGGAACGATTTTCTTCATGGAATGCAATTAACAAGAAACAATTCCAGAAATCTAAAAACTGGGTTTATATCATGTTGAAGACATTTGGCACAGCAAAGGACACAATCAACAGACTAAAGAAAAAATACAGAAATAAAAGTCCTTTTCAACATCTGATAAGAGAATAATATCTGGAATATATTTTTGGAAACTCAAAAAAGTGACCCCAAAACCAAAACATCCAGCCAAATAAGGGGTAATTGCAATGAAAAGATACGTCTCAAAAGATGAAAAAATGGCCATTAAATACCTGATAAAATGTTCATTATCTTTCACAATTAGATAAATGCAAGTAAACGTGCCCTGAGGTTACATTTTACTTTACCAAGAATGGCTGTCATTAAGGACTCAAAATGATGATTACTGGTGAAGACGTAAAGAAAAAAGCAACCTTTCTACATTGTTGATGAGAATGTAAAGTTAGTATAACCACTCTGAAATAATTTGTGAGATGTCTTTAAAAAGTAAAAATAGAAATTCAATTCACCCAGCTGTGACACTGCTTAATATCTTCCAAAAAGATTTAAAGCCAGCATATTACATTGACACATGCATACCAGTGTAAACATCTGGGCATATTTCAACAGAAAATTTATAGAAACAGCTTAGATATCCATCAATACATCACCAGACAAGGAACATTAATTAACTAATTATTAATTTAACAACTATTTATTTAAATTACTTATTAAATTATTAATTAATAAAATTGTTCAGCTAATATACTATAAAGAACGATCAATTTGATTTATTTGTAGGAAAATGGATGAATCTTGAGAGATGATGGAAGAAGATCTAAGGAACAAAAGAAAGGTGAGGGTACCAAGAGTAAGGGAATGAAAAATGAACAGCATAATACTACATGTACTTATTTTTCCCAAAAAAAGTGTAAGTAATATGGTGCACAAATTTATACTAATAAGAAGTTAAAAAGAATGTTTAAACAAAACCTATTTGAAAATCTAAAGCACTGTTATAATTCTGTTTAAATATTAATTTCTATAGACATCTATGGCATTCAGAAACAAGTTTATACTAATTTATTTAGCCTTTTATTTTTACACTGAATATCGTATCCTTAACTTTTCTCATTTCATAAATGGGTGTCTCCTTTTTAAGAACTTCAATAAGCTGGAAGGACCTTATATGTTTATAAACAGATGAATGAATAAAGAAAAGGGAGAATATGCAGATGTATTGCTGCATGCTTTTATTCCCAGCACTCTGGAGGCTGATTGTTGAGTTCCTGGACAGCCTGGCCTACAACGTGAATTCAAGACCATCCTGGACTGCACAGTGAGACCATAACTCAGACAAAATAAACAGAGAAAGAAAAGTATTATATATACATAATGGAGAAGTGCTATGCCAGAAAGATGCACCAAAGTCTTTCATAGGAAATTGGAGACCATAATATTAAGTAAAATTATAAAGACATGCAAGCTTAAATATCCCATGGATTCTCTATTAGGAGACATTCAAAATATAAATAAAGTCCAAAATAAAAGATAGATAATAGGAAATGGAAAAATACATATTTGCCATATGGGAAACGAACTTAAAAGGAATAGAGTAGGGAGGGGAAGGAGGGAGAAGGGAAATGAGATAAAAAGGGAGAATTGTAAAGTTTGATGCACATGCACCAAGTCTTTAGGAAGAATTTAATCATTATGCATTACAAACACATATAAAATATATACAGTATACATGAAGGACTTCTTTAATCTCTTGTTGCTGGGACAAAATGCCCAATGCCCAAGATTAAGGAAGTAAAGGTTTATTTAGCTCACAGTTAGTGAGGTTTTCAGCCCATAGTCATCTGGCTCCAAGAGAGAGTGTTTCATGACAGAGGGCAGCAGTTCATAGTAGTGAAACAGAACGAAACAGCAAGAGCAAAATTAGAAAAGCAGGGGCAGCAGTAGCGACAAGAAGCAAGCCTCTCTCCCTTTCTTATATTGCATTCAGGTCATTTGTGGGTGTAACACTGTGCCCATAATCCCAGCAGCATTCACAGCCATAATCTCAGCAATGCATCATGAGTTATTTACATACTCTAGAAGCCCAGCCAAGTGACTGCTTGAGCCTTTGGGGAGAAAAGTGGACACAAACCAAAATAGTGCATATATCTGAATCATCCAAGAGATGTGAGGGGACGAATTTAAAATCGCTGAGATAAATGACTGAGATAGCCAGATTTTGCTGGACTACCTCAGCACTCTAAATTTGAACAATTGTCCTGCATGGGGGGCTTTACTCAGAGATTCATTTAATCTACAGGATATTTGAGCAATTAAAGAAATATTATGCTCATGTGTTTATGGAAAAAGAACAAACAAAAAGCTTGTAGAAAGAAATGATACGAAGAAAATATTGAAGTATTAAGAAGAAGAAAACTTACTTTCCAAAAATATCAGGAATTTAATATTTTGAAACAAATTATTTTTAGATTTTTAGTTTCAACTTATTCAGATATAGAAAGAAAGAGTAAGGGATGTAATTCAGATTCAGTGTGTTTTTAAATCTCCAAACTATTGATTTCTAAACTATCATCTAGAAATTGCTCATGGTTGGGGCCACATTTACCTTATCCTTGGAGGGCTTGTGATGTGTTTGAAATGAAAAATAATCTATGAAATTTCATAAGTTGTTACTCTCATCTGACTTATAGTATAAGATGATTCTGTTTTCATAATGTATGTACGCAATTATAGTAGATGAAAAATTTTTGAAAATTCTAAAGGAAAATAAATTTTGCTGAACTTTAAAAATTACTAGTTTAAATTTGCATTTCTTGAAAGATCACTAATATGGAGCATCTTTTCATGTATTTATTTGCCTCTTGTATTTCTTCCCCTTAGAAGGGTATGTTCATCTCGGATGCTTATTTTTGGATTAGGTCTTTAAATTTTAGGGTGTTAATGAATTTAAGTTCTTTATAAATTCTAGATAGGACATGTTTGTACAAGATAGTTAGGATAGATATACACCTACTTTCTCATAGTTCAATGAGAATAAAGATTTGTACTAATATTGTTTACAGAATATATTATATTTGCATCTTGTTGTCTAAATAACTGCTACAAAGATAATATACAATGTATTATTGTAACTGTTCTCCTAACCTGTTTTGAAACTGTTTCACTGCTATTCTATTATTTTTCTCATTAAAATTAATAAAAAATAAAAACTATTCTAAACCTAATAAAATAAAATAAAATTAAAAATTACTAGTGAAAGGAACCTTCATGTAGATCTACTTATGAAGAACAATTACTTCAAATCTTTATTATTGACATAATCTTCTCATTATCAACTGGCAAATTGGAATTAATAAATGGCATAATAATCAAAAGTAGTTACGCCAAACCATAGATATTCTAAATAAATTCTACTAAGAAAGTACTTCTGCTGCATAATCCAAGAATTGTGCTAAAATTTATGAATTTTAATACTTCTTGTTTGATTGTGTTCTTTTATAAAAGGCTCAGTATTGTATTCAATTTTATCTAATATTGATAGAATAATATGAAAAATAATCTTGTTTAATGAAGTAGTCTCTTTTTTATGATCTTCTGTATGGTTTAGTGTTTTATAAAATTTAATATAATTTTCCTTATTGTCGGCACTTTTGCCTCATAAAGTTTATGCATTAGGAGTTACACACTTATTTGCAGAAATATCTTACATCTGATATTTGCAACTCATTGTATTGGTATGTTTATCTCAGTTAACGTGTGTATGGTTTTATGATATGATACACATAAGAAATCATTCAAATGCAAAATGTTACAATTGCTGCAATAGATTCTAATTTACAATTATTTGTTTAGGCATTTTAATCATTTATACCCATTGCTTGATTTTATGCTTATACTTTTTTAACATTAAATAAGTTGAGTCTGTCCAGCACGCCTACCCAGTAAGAACCCTTGGCTTGCCGCCATCTCCCTGCCCCTCCCACCTGAGCTCCCATCCCAAAACCATCTGCCATCCCAGCTGATCCGAGCGCCTGTTGGACTCCTCATCTCCAGAGTTCCAACTCTACTCACAGGCCCAACCCACAGAGCCTCGCAGCAGCCTGCAGCCTGAGCTCTAACATGCAGCCAGGCACATCTGGAGGAGAGCAAGATTGGTGGATCCAGAACAAACTCCCATATGTGCTAACAGCATAGCTTCACCAAAGTGCAGAGATCACTGCCATACAAAATGATAATGACAAGGAGTAAGATGCAATCTAAGGGCTCGATCCCACCTAAATCAAATACAGGAGACACTACCATGGAAGAAAATGGGAATCATGCAACAAAAACCTCTGAATCTGAGGGAGACAGACAAGTACAGAGACATATAGAGCAACTTAGGTCAGAGATAACATCTGTAATAAAAAAAATAAATGCATGAATTAATAGGATCTGAAGTGGAAAAACAATTGCACAAACATATAGAGGAAAGCAGAACAGAAATAACCCCTGAAGTAAAAAAAAAAAAAAAAAAAAAAAAAAAAAAAAAAAAAAAAAAAAAAAAAAAAAAAAAAAA
>PVJA010022120.1:0-34693 GCA_004027025.1 Myocastor coypus
GCAGGGATTGATCTCAGGCCCTTTCACTTGCCAGGCAAGTGTTTATTCTACTGAGCTATCTCTACAGCTCCTCCCAGAATCTCATTATACAGAAATAGATAAAACCTGCCTCTGATCTGCCCTGGCTCATGCTGTCAAGTAAGACACGGGTAGAGAGAGAAGACAGACAAATGTGGACCTCAGAAAAGGAAGTGACAGACCTTGTGTGAGTGGGGGTGACATCTGACATGGGCATCTTTGGAGGAAGAGGTGCTGATGGGGCAGGGCGAACAAATACCAAAGAGAGAGATGGAACAGTGGAGAACATGTCGGGGACAGTTGGATCAGGGGACTTAGAATCCAATGACCACTAACTAAGTCAGAAACTTCACAGGGCCAGACAGGAAATGGTGTGAGGACTAGGGGTGAGGTAACAAGCAGTGCTGGGGACCGAGGCAGACCAGAGCATGCACCGCAGCTTTCACAAAAACAGAGGCAGGTGCCCCATTCGACTCTCAGGCTGTCAGCCTTCCACACCTGGCCTAGAGGACTGCAGTGAGAGATGAGGCTGAGGAGCTGCAATTGGAAGAGGTCAAAGAGCTTGCGGGGTGTGATGTCCTGATGACAGGTTCAGGCTGCAAGTCAGCACTCTCTGGAGCCTCCTAGGCTGGGCAGCTGGGGTGGGGATTGTAGAATGGCTGGCGGAGGAGCTCAGCCAAGCAAGACAGTGCTTCGACACTGTCTTCCCAATCCTTTGGTAGATTTGACCACTGAGCCTTGGTCAGCCACTGTCCCTTGACTGAGGTCATGGCAAACCAGATGGAGATCCTCAGGACCCTGCCTACTATCCTGAGGTACCAGGCCACACATATTGTCCCCACCTCTGCAGGCAGGATGTGGTGCTTCCAACTCCACCTTATGATGGCAGTGATTCAGAGCACCTGATTATAAAATGGGGATCAACCAGTCACACTAAGGCCAGGCTTCAGCATCAGTGCCAGGGCTGCTGGGATGAGGCAGAGGGTGACTCGAAAAGAACACTTAATTGCTGGCTTGGCTGGGGAGGGACCAGAGCCACCCTGGCTGATGGCTTTGGACTGGAGTGTTTGAAGTTTATGCTCCCCACTGGCCCGCAGAGGCCCTGACCTCACTGGGCTGAGTACCAGGAACGCGTTCAACATCTGCACATTTAGAACTGTCGCAGATACAGCCTGTCCAAACAGGGATCACAGGGCTGCCGCTGCCATCCTGTAGACAAGACACTGCCCTCCAGAGAGCACTGGGAGGATGAGGCACAGGGAGTCACCACCTGAGCCCCAACAAGGGAACTGAGGTGCCTTCTATCCCTGTAGGACTCTGGGTCTCTGCCCCAACAAGGGAACTGAGGTGCCCTCTATCCCTGTAGGACTCTGGGTCTCTGGAACTAGGGCAACTCAGCAAGATACCTCATGTCCCCACAAAGTGCACCATCATGTGGCTCCTGTGCCTCACCGGCCTTTCCTCTCTGTCCTCTTCTGCCCCTCGGCACTTCCTGCAGCCTGGCAGTGTTCCTGCCTGGGGGCCTTTGCGTTGGCTGTGGCCTCTGCCTGGAGCCCTCTTCCCCTGATGCCCAGGTGACTCCCTTAACTTTCTCAAGTCTTTCAAATCTTTCTTTGCCCCCACCCTGGCAGTCCTGCCCTCTTTGTTAGCACCTTCCCCCATGCTGAAAAACTGATGAGCATCTACGGTCTAGCTTCCCTCCTTTTTTTTTCTTGGTTTATTGCTATATTTCCCAGTGTTTCTGCATCCTCAACACCTCTTCTGGGACTGGGTTCAATAATATATACAGAAGTCAGCACACTTGTCTGTGAAAGGCCAGATAGTGAATATTTTCAGGTTTTGAATCCATGAAGTTCTGGCCATCTCCAAAGCTTCTCCCTGGAAAAGAGCAGGAACATGAGCTAGAGTTGACCTGGGGACTCTCAGGTGCTGGGATTATCTGAGAAAGCAGGCCTGCTTACTGTGCACCTAAGTGTGTCCGGCTCTGAGAGGGCTTCTCCGGCATGCCACAAATGCTTTCCAGACAGACTTGGTGTGTAAACAGACCCACACAATTGCAACAAAGGGTAAAAGTGTGATGCCAGAAGCAGAGAACCAGGGAAAGCTAGCAGTGAGCAGCTTCCCGCCCTCAGGCCAGCTTCAACACACCTATGTTGCTGCTACGGAGACAGGCGTGACAGTGAGTCAGGAGCCAAGGAAGCTACTGGGCTGTTCAGCTTGTTAGAAGAGGTGTGACAATGGGTGGCTGGGAGCTGGGAGGGCAGGCCAGGCCCACGGTGTGCTGGGTTGAGCCTTCCCAACCAACACAGAATCCAGGCTGAAAGTCATCTATGGGCTGACTTCCAGCCCCTCTCATTCTTCTCTTTAGGAGCTTGGTGACAGAAGGACCAGTGAGGGCTACCAAAAGAGTGGATGCATGTTGGACAGTGAATCCTCAGCAGTATGCAGGTGTCAGGTGCAGGGAATATAGTAAAGGCAGGAAGCTTTTGTTCCAATTCCCTGGGGGACAGGAAAGGGTGGGGCCCTTGGGCAGGGGACATGGGAGACAATTTAGGGAATAAGTCACCCCATGCTCTGTGTTAGCCATTGGTACAGAGTCCTCCGTAGCTTCTCCGCCACCCTACCCACCCAGACTCCTGCTTCCAGAGAGATGGCATAAGACTTCTCCCTGCACTCGATAGCTGAGGCTCCAAGCTGTGCAAGCCTGCAGGTTCTCCCCAGTCTACCCTGTGCAGAGCCATGCTCCTCATGGCACTGCTTGTCCCTGCTGGTGGCCAACTGGTGCAAGAAGCAGAGCTTCTCCGCTGTGCAACCTGCCCCTGAGGCTCTTTCTGAGGCCCTCACAGACCCAGGAGAGACTCTGCCTTCCCGGACTGTGGGCCTCTGAGCAAAGGATTTCCTTCTCAGTATCCAGGGTTGATCATCCTGGGAGACATTAAATGAGTCAGAGCCTTAACTGAAACATAAACGTTTAACATTTATCAAAGACAGCAAAGTGGCAAGGGCTTCCTGAGGGATGTCTAGGGCCTTGAAAGACTAGCAGCGTCTGTGGGCATGAGACAAAGGAAGCAGCCCATAGATAGAAGATGTGGTCAGTGGAGGAGCCATGCTGGGGGGAAAGAGCAGAGAGGAAGCCTGCGATGGAGACAAACTCCCAAGAGCAGGCGGCCCACCATCAGCCTGCAGCAGGTGCAAATGGTCAAGTCTGGGTGGATCAGGGCTTGGTCTGCTGGTTAATGGCTTGCACTTAGGTTCTGGCTTGCCCTGGGCCCTGAGAGCAACCCTTCCTTGGGGATATGCGTGCACAGTGCTGTTCGGTGTTGTCGTGGTTGTTGCTGCTGCTGTTGCTGCTGTTTTTAACCTTGAGAATTCCTGCCATGTCTTCAGAGTTCAATTGTTGATTAGACCACAGCTGTGCTTGGGGCCACCAAAGAGGGAACACAGAAGAGAGCAATGGAAGGTTTCCCTGAGGTCATCTGACTTTCCTGGGGTCCCTGTGCCAGGCAAGCAGGTGGCAGATAAAGAGGGCTGCAGGGATGAGGAGCCTCATGCCCCAGCCAAACTGAAACAACTGGCCTTGCTCCACACCCACTCGTTCATTTTACAAATAAAGCTCAGGAAGTGACATGACCTGCTCACAAGGTGACATGGCCAGGGACACAAACCCAGGCCTGTGCAACTCTTAGCTTCTACCAGGCTGCAGCTTGCCTGGATCCTCAGGAAACAGCTTAAGCTGCAGGAGGGTCAGACAGGACCAGGCTGTCTGCATTGGCAACGGCTTTGGTGTACAGGGAACTGCTTCTTTGTAGGTCCTGTTGACACCACATAGGATCAGTCCTACAGAGAAGACAGTTAAGGTCCTACCCCACACCTTTGCCTGTGCTGTTGGAAGCCTGCCACCATGACAGGAAGAGAGGGAACTACCCCTGCAGTGCAGCATCAGGAACTTGGGATGGCTGCCTGGAGGATGCCAGGCAGAGGCTGGGGCAGTAAGGGCAGAGATTGAATCAAAGCCTGAAGGTAGTGAAGGGTGTAGAATGAAGAAAGGCTGTTGTTCTGCTGAGGCTGGAGCCTGAAGGTCAGGTGCACAGCCCAGTGCTCTGTCCTGCACAGCTAGGGCCCAGCAAGGAGCCCTGAGCAGCAAACCTGGTGCAAACTTGCTCCACACACCTGTGGGGTTTGCTAACCTTCCACTGGGAACCTTGGTGCCATCCAGTCAGCAGGTTTGGAAAGGGCTGTAGCTGGGACTATAGCTCAGTGGCACAGTGCCTGCCTGGAAAGGGGTGTGGTGGGGAGCCCATCATCTGGCCCCAGGTCCCAAAGTGCCCTTGCTCTCTTTCTGGGCCCAAGTGCCTATAAAGGTTTGGGATTATGGTCTATAAGGCCCTTCCCATACAGAGGCTGCCTCACCTCAGCTAGAACTTCTGCCACATAAGCAGTCCCAGAATGCAGGTGACAGAGCTTATTCAGTCCAGCCCTGGGGCCAGCCTCTGCCTGTTAGCGTGCCTGAGTGTTGCCTTTAGGTCTGACCTTTCTGGGAACAATAAGCAGACTCTCCCAACCTACTCCTCCTCGTACCTTTTTTACTGAGGCCTACTAGTCACACTGGGCCTCCCCCATGAATCCCTTTGGAATTCTTGAAAGTAGGCAAGCTGAGCTGGGAGGATCCCACAGAGAGTAAACAAGCCTTTAAAGACTTCCAGACTCAGGGTCTGAGAATGTGGTTGAGCAATCTCTAACCCTTGCGTAGCATTTGTACACCGGCTCTGAACTCCAGGGATTCCTGAACTCCAGGGATTCCTGGTCCGAACACAGATCCTGGGCTGATCCCTCTTCCTCATCCTGCTGATCACCAGGGACTGGGGCAAGGGTTGGTTTTCCTGTGCCCAGGCTTCCTGTCTAAGATCAGTGACCCAGTCATCCAGGCCCAGTCTGGACAGGAGAAGAATGACCACACACAGCAAGATGCCCCTGGGAACCAAGGGGACAGGGCTTTGCCTTTTGTGTCCCCTAGTCAGGGGCCAAAGTCAATAACAACACATGGGTGAGCATTGACCACTTCGAACTTTATTAATGACGGTAATGTTCCCTGTACATCTGAACACTGCACACAGCTGCCCCTAGCTAGTCCTTCCTCTCTTCCTCAGAACAGGACCAGGCAGGCTGACAAAGATCACCCTTCCTCTTCCATGGGACACCTGGGCCCACAGAGGGCCTCACCTGGCTCATACAGCCAGTCAGTAGCAGCATCTGGGCCCTGAGTCCTGGGGCTCACAGTAAACTCCAATCTGTACTTGCACCCTGTCCTCTCCCAGATCGACCTGTACGCCGGGGCACTGTTCGTACACATCTGCCTAGGATGGAACTTCTACCTCTCCACCATCCTCACACTCTTCATCACAGCCCTGTACACAATTGCAGGTATGCACCACCAGAGGGAGGGCCCGCCTGCCACCGCGTGGCTTGGTGGAAACCAGGGGACATGTGAAGGAGGTGTGAGCCATTTCCTCCCACAAGTTCTGGGTAGCCCTGGGATTAGGGATATGACCAGAGGCTCTGATGCTTCTGCGGTTGGCCTACCAGAAGCTCTGGGGACTGAGGAGATAGCTCAGTAGAATAAGTGCTTGCCTAGCAAGCGCAAGGGCCTGAGTTCAATCCCCAGTTCCTGAAGGAAAAAAAAAAGCAGAAGCAGCAGCTCTGGGAGTTGTCTCCTGGGTCCTACCACCTCACAGCGAGGGGCCCCCTCCAACTACCTGTTCCCTTGCAGGGGGCCTGGCTACAGTGATCTACACGGATGCCCTACAGACAATCATCATGGTAGTGGGGGCTGTCATCCTGGCCATCAAAGGTAAAAGATGGAGCTTTGGCCTACAGTGGGGTGGGACCATCCAGCCACCTACGGGGCTCATGAGGCCAAGCTATTAGGCAACCCTCCGCTGCCATCCCTCTGGCAGGTAGACGCTGCCTGCCTGCCTGCCTCTTGCCTGCCCTCACTGCATGGCTGTCACCAGCTGCACACTGGAGAGTTGCTGACTCAGGAGCACTGAGCTGGCCGTTTCCACTCTGGCTTGGGGCGTGACAGCACACAATTAGGAGACCACAGAACTGCTTGGGTGTCGCCTCCAATTGTTTGAAATCATGTACAAACTCCTAAGAGGTGATGTTGCCTCCTTCTAGACAAAGGCTGGGAAGGAGAGTTTAGACAGGTTGGCAATAGGAGTCTGAGCAAACAAGAAAGCCTACAAGGTAGTCATAGGAGGTAGTGAGTTCCCCATCCCTGAAAGTAGGCAAGCTGAGCTGGGAGGATCCCACGGAGAGTAAACAGCGGCCTTTAAAGACTTCCAGACTCAGGGTCTGAGAATGTGGTTGAGCAGTCTCTAACCCTTGCATAGCATTTGTACACTGGCTCTGAACTTCCAAACACAGATCCTGGACTGATCCCTCTCCCTCATCCTGCTGGTCACCAGGGCTTGGGGCAGGGGTTGGTTTTCCTGTGCCCAGGCTTCCTCTCTAAGATCAGGGACCCAGTCAGCCAGGCCCAGTTTGGATAGAAGAATGAACACACACATGCAAAGCCAGTCATGCCAGAGCTTGACCACACAGAGCCCTCACCCTGAGGTAGACAGGAACAGTGAGATAACAGGTATACTCTGGACTCAAGATGAAATACCCATGGCTGCAGCCCACCTGCCCAGTAGGCTGAGTGTGGCCTGGAAGAGGCCGCATTACCACCCTCCAGTCTTAGCTCTAGTGAAATCACACTCTTCATAAGCCCTGGGGCTGGACTTGAACACTTCACAAGCCCCAGGAAGATCCACAAGGTAACAAGAAAAACTATTTTTGCTCCCTGGAGTGCCAGAGAACCCCTTACCTAAGGCCAACTGGCACCTGAAGACCAGCAGTGATTTCTACCCGGCCAACAGGATACCACAGTGCCCACGTGCAAAATGCTTATTTAATAGTATTATTTTAAATACAAATAAAATAGTTGCTTTAAATTCACCTTGTTTTCTAAACTTCCTACTCACCACACCTTTCCAGATATGAGGAAAGGCAAGTGGGAAAAACTCCAGTTGGATGTTTTATCAAGTTACTTGTGAGAGGGGGCTGGGGAGATAGCTCCGAGGCACAAGTGCCTGCTGGGCAAGTGCAAGGTCGTGAGTTTGAACCCTGGTCCCACAAAAAAAAAAAAAAAAAGTTACTTGTGAGATCAGGGTGATGAGGGCTAGAGTCTGGGCCACCAATCATCCAGTGGTCCCTGTCTCACCTGTCTCCCTCCAGCATTTGACCAGATTGGTGGTTATGAACAGCTAGAAGCAGTGTATGCCCGGGCTATACCCTCCAGGACCATTGCCAACACCACCTGCCACCTGCCACGTGCAGACGCCATGCACATGTTTCGGGACCTCCACACAGGGGACCTCCCATGGACTGGAATGACCTTTGGCCTCACTATCATGGCCACCTGGTACTGGTGCACCGATCAAGTGAGTGTCAGCATTGGCTGCCCCCCATCCTCCTTCCCTCCAGAGCAGACTCTGGTGGGTCCAGCCCAGGCTGGGCTCTTAGGGGTCCTTTTGGTCCCGGGGAGCCTGGGCCCTCCGCTTAGGATCAGAGGAGGCCCACTGCATGCCACTTGACTTGGCCTTTAGGTGTTTTGACTGGGACAGTTTGGAGTACGGGATTCCAAGGGGACTCAGATGCTCTTCGGCAGCTCTGCCATCAGCCAGAATGTGGACGTTTCGCACTGGCCTTGGGCTCCTGGGACTGGGCAGTACACGGGGTATTGGGCCAGTCTTGGGCTGCCAGGGGTGGGGGCCTCCCATAGCCAGGCAAGCTTTCCTTGGAGAGCTCTGGATGCCATCAGCAGCAGGGCGGAAGCAGGGGAGTCCTGGGGTCCTCGAGGCAAGGCCCCCACAGCTGTGGAACTGCCGGCCCTGGGAGAAAGAGAGCAGAGCGTTGAGGAGCTGAGAGAAATGTGCCAGCCCAGAAGTCACCTCTGTCCCTCACAAGGGACTCTCACAAGCATACATTTGCCTCCTGGTTCTGCCACTCATTGATGGGATTAATCACTTTGTGTCTCCATTTCCTCATCTGTCACATGGAATCATCCTGCCCTTTGTGGTTACAAAACAGCAAGCTCCTGCCATCTTTTCTCAGAACACCCTACCTCTTCTGTCCATACAATACAGGCTGGATGGGGCTGGAAAAGACTGAAAGGGCTGGCTGGAGGAGCACTTTCCTCTATACCCGGGTTTCCACTGAAGGCAGGAAGTGACTCTAGCTCACCCTGTCCATGCTCACCAGGGAATGAGCAGACTAACACAGGTGTGCAGAGCCTCCCATCTCCCCTGTGAGGAAGGCTAGGCCCGCCCCACTCACAGGCTGCAACCCTGAAGTCCAGAGACAGCCAGATGTGCATCAGGGAAAAGTGCCTTTCCTGGTTCTGTCAGTGTGTACCCAAAGACCTCTCAGGGTCTCCTGAGTGGCAGGTGATCTGGGCAGGGAGGTATTAGGTGCTCTTCCAGGCAGAGTGTCAGTTTTCCCACATGTGCCCTGTTGTCCCCATCAGGACTCCTCTCAGCTGGCATCCCCTGGATTCTTCCATTGCTTATGCCTCCTGCCTGGGATTTCCCTGGAGCAGGTGGCTCCCAACATGGGGCCCTGGAGGGCCAAGGGCTGACCAGGGTGTTGGGAAGTGGCAGTTGAGGGTGTGCTGGAGTGTGGGCACCCCAGCTGGGCTGAGCCCCTTCACCTTAGACACCTCCTGTTTCTTCCCATGAAGTGTAGCCTGGCAAGGCACAGGCGTCTGGGTGGGACACCATTCAGGAGATTCTCCCATGAAGGCCAATGAGTCATCAGGAAGCCTGGCTCTAGGTCAGGGCTGCCCAGGCTTCACTGCATGATAAGGAGTCCAAGGCCCAGAGAGGGCCACCCAGGAGGCAGAGGAAGGGCCCAGCTGACCCCAGGTGGTCAGAGCACCAGCCAGCAATCAGGACTGAGCACAGGGCCTCGGCCTTGCCTCCAGTCCTCCTCCCTCTCACTGGGGCAGCCTAGTATATGTGGGTCCTTGGTCACCCTTGCTCCAAGCAGCTCTGTTGGCACTGGTTCTGCTCAAGCTTCCCTAGTCTCTGCATGGCTCTCACAGTACCCCAGGGCATTTACGACACCCCAGGACATTAACTCCACTCTATTCAGGATGCTGGGACCATGGGCAATTTTTACATTGTTCTTTATACTTTTTGTTCTTTTCAGGCTCAAGCATAATGACAGTTCTATAATCTAAAACAATGTGTGTGGGGGGAGCACATGCTTGTGATCCCAGTATTTTGGATCACAAATACTGAGTACTGGGTCAGCAAGATTGCTGAAAATTCAAAGCCAACCTGGGCCACAAAGTGAGTTCAAGGCCAGCCTGAACTACATAGTGAAGCATGAAGTCCTGTCTCAAAAAACAGAACAACAACAAAACACCTCAGTAGCAAATGAAGTGACACTCAGAGGACACAGGCTTGGCCTGTCCCACCTCAATTCTGTCATGATACCTTCTCCTGCCCAAGTTCAATGTCTCATCTGTAAAATAAGGCAAGGTACAGACAGGATCACCACCCCAGATCCTGCCAGCTCTGGAGGCTCTCAGCTGTCTTTGTTCTTGAGTCCCTTGTCCCCTGCAGAAGCTGTAGTCTAAGATGGGACATGTTCCCCCAGGCTGGTGGTAACCACTCAGTCCTAGGAGTAACCACAACCCTTTGTAGTCGGCTGTGGGTGGCTGACAGTCACACCCCAGGGAAGCCTGAGATTCCCTGATAACTCACATCTCTCAAAGCCCTGGGGAAGTTAGGGATAGGCTAGGCCTCTGTGCAGGTGGCCTCAGTCCTTTCAACAACCCTTGGCAACAGTAACCCATTTTACAGATGGAAGACAGAAGTTCAGAGACATTAAAGAGCCAAATCTGGGGCAGCGACACCAGTCCCATAGTGGGGAAAGACCAAGCTGGGACTGCACATCCTGGGGAGAGGTGTTTTGAAGCCATAGCTCACTGAAACTAAAGGGCCCCAGCCCTGTGCCTGACATGCAGGCAGGGGACTGCTGCCCTGCTGATGGGTCCCACAGCTCACAGAAACTCAGTCTCAGCTCTCCCCACTGGGGCAAAGTACCTGTCCCTACCTGCTATAAGCACTAATATGGGACAAGAATGCAATAAGGGACAAGTACCCACTATCAAAAGTAGAAGATGAGCCGGGCATGGTGGCGCACGCCTGTAATCCCAGCACTCGGGAGGCTGAGGCAGGAGGATCGGTGCAAGTTCGAGACCAGCCTGAGCTATAAAAATGAGCTCAAGGCCAGCCTGAACTACATAGCGAGACCCTGTTTCAAAAAGACAAAAAAAAAAAAAAAAAAAAAGTAGAAGATGGCAAATGTGCAGGGTTTAAAGGAAATGGTTCCCCTCCCTGACAGCTAGGGCCCAAGGCTCTTGCAGTTGCAGGGCTTGCCAGGTAGCTCAGTGGATTACAGCACATGATTCAGTTAATGCACTCAGGCCCTGAGGACCTCGGTTTGATACTCTGCCCCACATGGGGCATGACCCCTGCCCTTTAGGCAGCCTGAGCCATCTAAAAACAACAACAACAACAAAAAAAAAACCCCAAACAAACTCTTCACCAAGGTTCTTGCAGCCACAAGACAGCAGAGTGTAAGAGCCTAGACAGAATCATCCTCAGCATCTTCCAGTCCAGATGGGGGATATGAGGCTCAGAGGGAGGAAATGACTTCTCCCTAGTCACAACAAGCAGGACAGCAATCAGCTGCTTCGTGTCCCCAGGTCTGCTCCTCTAGCCTGCTTTTCACCTGTAATACATGTCCCAGGAGAGCTACTCCCAAAGTAGCTGAGAGCAACCTGTCAAATTAACGTGCTTGGAAAACAGCTGGAATCACACGAATTCCCACTCCTGTGCTGCAGGTGGTGATTTAAGCTGTGCAACAGCACAAGAAAAATACATTTTAGACTGTACAAACATAAACACAGTGGGGAAACCACACGGAGCTGGGGAGATGGCTCCATGGCACAAGTGCCTGCCTGGCAAGTGCAAGGTTATGAGTTTGAACCCCAGTCCCACAAATAACATAACATAACATAACATAACATAACATAACATAACATAACATAACAGGGAAACCACAGGGTCTGTTCATAAAAAGTTACAGTTGGGTTGTTTTGGTTTTGTGCAGCTAGAAATCTAATCCAGGGCTCCAAAGGTATCACTGAGATACACATTCAGGCCGTTTTCTTTCTTCATCTATTTACTTGCAGGGAGAGTGTACTGGGAATGGAACTCAAGCCCTTATGCTTGCCAGGCAGGTGTTGTGCCATTGAGCTATATCCCCAGCAGGCCACTTAAAAAAAAAAGCAGAATCATGTCAGAGCTGGGAACAATCTCATATGTCACCAATCTAAATTATAGATCTCGCCGGGCGTGGTGGCTCACGCCTGTAATCCCAGCACTCGGGAGGCTGAGGCAGGAGGATTGATGCGAGTTCGAGACCAGCCTGGGCTACAAAAGTAAGCTCAAAGCCAGCCTCAACTGCATAGCGAGACCCTGTCTCAAAAAGCCAAAAAAAATAAATAAATAAATAAATAAATAAATTATAGATCTCATGTCCTTCTCTTCTACAGAAATAGAAACTGAGCGCTTTAGGTTGCCTGAAGTCTTGAGAGACCTCAGTCTCCTTAGGAATCTTTGAGAGACTGTCCTGTACTGAGCTGCAAGCTCCCCATGTCCTAGGTCTAAAAACTCCCAACTTCCACCCGTGACCCCAACACAGTTGGTACCAATGTCTGTTCCTGGATATGTACAAATGGACCTCCCACCCTCGTAAGCATACAGAGGATGACGATGGAGAATGGTACTTGATGCTATCCTACCCAGAGACTCCGCCATCCCTAACAACTGCTAGGGGCAGAGGGCTGAGCAGGATCCATGTCTCCTCTGTTGGGCCAATGGGCAGACTGAGTTCCTGGGAACAGACTTGACAGCTCAACAAGCTCCCCCTCAGGGGGCTGCCCTCAGGTGCCAGGGTTCTATGATTATCTAGGTTAGGGCCAGGAATAATAAGAATATGTGCTATCTCCAGCCACACCCTAAGGCCCACCAAGGAGAAATCCTGCCCCAGGTATCCAAAAGGGCTGGAACCTACACCCTCTCTCACCCCACCTGCAGGTCATTGTGCAGCGCTCACTCTCAGCCCGGAACTTGAACCATGCCAAGGCAGGCTCCATCCTCGCCAGCTACCTCAAGATGCTGCCCATGGGTCTGATGATCATGCCGGGCATGATCAGCCGCGCACTATTTCCAGGTAGGACGGGATCTGGATGCTGAGGTGGGGCTATAGGTTGCCTATATTCCATGGCCTTGACCTACAAAGACCAATAGGAGGAGAGGCAAAAGAAGGATGTAAACTGTCACCCACCATGGGTAACAGCACCACAAAACAATCAACACTGACGTGACTTAGCACAAGGGTCAGACAAGGACCACTTAGAGCTGGGATCTTGTGTAAAGGAACATCAGTGAGCCCAGCCAATGCCCTTGTCTGTCTGCAAACTAGAGACTGTACTACCCACATGGTAGGCAACCTCAAAATCCTATAACACCAGGTGCTTGAGACTTCTGGGTGTAAAGATGTATTTCCTTTGGTGGTTGAGTCCTCAGCGGGATAAGAGCCTGTTGTGGGGCCCCAGGGGGTTCCTACCCATATCTATTCACCAGTTGCCCCTCTGAACCAGGAATATGGTAGCTCAGAGGAGTGGCATCTCTGTGCTCTCAGGCATTTGCATCAAGGGACTCCTGTGACCCCCGATGCGAAGAACCCGACCCACCTGTGCCTCCTTGTCCCCAGAGCGCCGGGCCTGCATCTTCCTCGATGTGTCTGACTCTTCTTTCGCCTGACTTTGTGCCCATGGAGAGCCACCCTGGGGCCCACCAAAGGTCCCTCGGGTTATGTGTGGGGCACTCAGCTGTCGGCGAGTTTGTGGGGCTGGCCCATTGGTCGTCTGCTCTGAGTGGCGCCTCCGGAGAGGGACTGAGCGCTCCCTCACCTCAAAGTATTCATCTGACATGGAGGAGGCCACTGAGGGCCGCCGGGGACCAGGACCACAGCTAGAGCTGCCTGATAGGCTGTCCTGGTCACTGAGGGTCACGTAGTCATCATCATCTTCCTCCTCCTCTTCCCCATTCAGCCCATTGGGGAGCCCTGCCCCCAGGCCATCAGGGTCATCCTGGGTCACAGACAGCTGCCCCTGGAGCACGGCATGGTCTGAATCCACTGTCCTGGAAACCCCAAGGTCTGTCCCATTTGGGGTTGTCTCCTCTAGGGTGGCCCAGTCAACGCCATCCTGGGCAAATAGATCACCATCTTTGCCATCCTGGGCAAGTAGCTCTGCCACAGGGACAGTCCGGGGCTTAGGGACTGGAGGCTTTGGCTCAAGGTCCCCCTGGGGGAAGCCATTCTCAGCTGGAACCCCACCCTGGGGGCTGCTGGGCCCTGGGGCAGGGCGGGTCTCCTGGCTCTGCTTCCACAGCTGGTGTTGGGTGCTGGCATGGGATGTGTCACGGATCTTGATGCGGTTCATCTGGCTGGGCTGGGGATTCCAAATGTTGGGATCAATGATGTTGATGTAGCCCAAGATATCACTTCCAGGCTCTGGGTCTGGCTCCACCCATGTGGGCAGATAGTCAAACATGTTGGCCCTCTCCAGGTTGAGCAGTCCCGGATGGACAGGCAGTGGCAACTCAGGGAGGTCGCCTGGCCGCTCAGCCAACACAGGGCCCCGCAGCCCTGGAGGCTGCTTGACCTCCTGCTTCTCAGAGGAAGAGGTCTTGGCAATCTCATCAACACTCTTGGCCTTGACCAGTGCATATTTGGGGTTGACAAGCTTCTTAGCCACAGAGCCTGCAGGCACCAGGGGGACCACAGCAGGTAGCACAACAGGCTCTGGTTCTGGCTCCTTCTCCATGGGTATGTCCTTGAGGCTTACACCCTGTGACATGAGGTACAGCTCCTGGAACTGCCGGTCAAACATCTCCACCACTTGGCCAGATAGCACAGAGATCACGTTACGGTCTGTCCTTGCAGCTGACCATGTAAAGCTGTAATATAGAGGCAGAATGGCACTGGTCACACACACAGGGCCTACTACCTCACTTGGGCCCAAGTCCCCAACTCTACAGTCTTCCCCCACCCCTACTGCAGCAGGCATCTGGAAAGCACACCATACACACCAAGCTGGTAACCATCAGACTGTGACCAGGGGTCTGTTGCATAACACAGATCAGACTTGAGTCTGGGAACCCAGGAAAGTCTCTCCCACAGAGCTGCAGCCACTTTGGCAAAGCAGACCAGCACTGTACTCTCAGCTACTACTGGCTTCACAAGACAGATGGAAATCTCAGTCTAGCACCTAGAGGCAAGTGCCATCACAAAGCCTCTGCACCACCAGCCCTTGGAGTGACTTCAAGGGAACCTGTGTGATGAAGGTACCTGCGAGCTGGCCCTGTCCCTGAAGACAGCCGTGAGAATGACCACTCTACAGGCCTGGGAAGGTGCATCCTGACCTGTCTCCACCCCACCTCCAGGCCAGTAACACTGGGCACTGAGGCAACAGTCACCCTGGAAAAAGCCCTCTTCTGCTTGCCCTCAGACATAGGCAGGCAGACAGGCATGCCCAGCCCCCCACATATTGCAGCACTCTGGGGACCTATAAACTGGAATAACCAGGCTATAAGACATCAGGGTGAAGGGCAGAACCCAGCTGGGAACCACAGGTGCCACTCCCCCAAGCCCCATAAAGAGTCACCTGTAGGAGCCGCACACTGCTCGGTCTCCATCCACAAACATAAACTTCTGGGCTAGGGCGCCCTTGAACTTGGTGGCTGACCGGGTGAAGAACTCAGTTCCCCCACTGCTGCGAACCCTGAGATTCTGTGTATGGAAACAGGGAGGCCAAATTAGACAATGATAATACCAATCGCAGGGGCCAGGGGTGGGGGCAGCAAACCACTGGAGACCAGGGAGGGCTGTGGAGGATAGGGAAGAGGCTCAGAGGCCTGCAGGAAGGGTGTGGTGTACCTGAAACTGCAAGGCCCAAGGGCACATGGAGGGACCTGACACTGGTGACACAGAGACTGGGCAACGAAGGACTCAGTGTTGGCCCAAAAAATGTCTACAGAATAGCACTGAGCAGGACAAGACCTGTGTGGCCAGGCCAGTTCAGGAAGTGCTGCTGCAGCAGATGGAGGTTGGCGTGGGTTATTTGGTTTGTTTCTTGAGTCAGGGTCTAACTATGGTGCACAAGCGGGTCTCAAACTCTGGGGCTCCAGGGATCCTCCTGCCTTAGCCTCAGTCTGGGACTATAGGAACATGCCATCATGTCTGACTATGTCAGATGTTAGAGCCAAGGGGAATTTTTACATTGGTCCCATGAATAGCTGAGGACCGTGTGACTGAGAGAGGCAGGAAGGTGGTGAGGAGCAGGAAGAGGACACAGCCTAAGTGATCTGGGTCCTGCACTCCTCACAACCA
The DNA here is from genome assembly GCA_004027025.1 of Myocastor coypus. Taxonomy (NCBI): domain Eukaryota; kingdom Metazoa; phylum Chordata; class Mammalia; order Rodentia; family Myocastoridae; genus Myocastor; species Myocastor coypus. The sequence continues at coordinate 15,598 of PVJA010022120.1, forward strand.
TGCGAGTTAACCTTCTAGAAGACTGGCCAGCCAGGCCTCTTGCTGCTCTTGACAAGTCTCCTGGTCCCTGCTGATGCTGCGCCCTCAAGGCAGGACTTACAACAAGCTCCCTTACTTCCCGAAGGCCAGATCAAGCCTGGCATCCAGGACAGGTGTGGTAGACAGTCAGTGAGGTTCACTTCCCCACACAGCTCAAGTGGCCTGGCTTGGGAGCAGGTAGAAAGGCCCTCAGGGACCAGAGAGGGGAATGGAGATCCAGAGAGAAGGACCCGAGAGGGGCCCAGCAGTTAGGTACAAATGCCGGCCTTTCCTAGCCCTGGCTTCTGAGGGGCTTCTCTCCCCAGTAGGGTGTCCCAGGCCCTGACTGAGGTCCTGATGCTGGCTGCCTCCCCTCAGTGAGCCACTGTTGGCCCAAAGCAGAGCTGAAGATCAGGCCTAGAAGAACACCATGGCTCCCAAAGTGGAACCTCAACTGGACAGGTGGCCTGGGGCTCACTGGTCCATGCTGTTTCAGGGCTCCTGAACTGCTCCGAGTCTGACTTAGGAAGCATGCAGTCATGCTGTGAGTTTCTGTTTTAACTCAAGTCCCAGGGATTCTGATGCCCACCCAGGACAGGTAACCCCTCAAGAGCATCCCACCTGGCCTGCTTGCACACCTCTTCTGATGGCATTCCCTCTCCCTCCTCAGAGCTGTGGGCTGCCTTCAGGCACTTAGAAATGACACATTCTTTGTCAGACAGGGATGTGACCTATCCCTTCACCCCCTCACTGGCCCAAGCTCATTAACTGCCCACATATTCACTTGCTCACCGACCCCTGCTGAGGCTCCTGGAAGCAGACAAAGTGGTGATGGTGGCAAGGATCCCATGGTGGGGAGGGGAGGCAGATGGGTAAACAAACCTTCAAGAAGGGCCAGGAACACAGAGGAAGCCGCTTGAATGTAAGGGTAGCTGGGGGACTCCCAGAAAAGAATGACGTGGGTCAGGGTAGGAGGCCAAGGCTTGCAGACAGAGGGACACAAAGCCTGGCATGACATGCAGACTGTGCAAGAGCCAAGAGTGCCTCGGGAGGCATGGTGGGTACAGGAGCCTGCTGAGCGGGCTGAGCCGGAAGCTGATGAAAGACCCTGCACCTGCTCAGTCCCTGGGCTTGGCTGGGCAGTCAGAGCCAAGGGAAGATTAGAACAGAGGATGCTGGGGTGGATCTGCATATCAGGAACAGTTCTAGCTATTCGAGGAAGGATGTGTGAAATGATTGGAGGGTGGGGGCAAGGATTGAGGCTGAGAGAGACCTGAGAGAGGACATGTCCATTGCACCCCTGTGCTGGGTTCCCTCCTATTCTCCCACCCTTCTGGCCAGGGCAGACCCAGGGCAATGTCCACAGAGGCTGATGGGCTGATGGGGGTGGGCTCCTGAGAGTCCTCATGTGTGACGCCCACCCAGCCGTGAGACGAAGTCACCTTGCTGTTGGGCCCATGGCAGACCAGCCTCAGTTGCCAGGCAGCCTTCCCAACCCCCATATGTAAGATGCTTGTCCACAAGCAGCCAGTTTAACAGGAAGCTGGCCTCAGCCCAGGACAATTAACACTTGTGACTTTGTACCCAGCACAGAGCTTGGGGATCAGAGGTCAGAACAAAGATCTGGGAGGCCTTCCCCTGTCATCTGTGGCCAACCACAGCCAGCTCTGTGGCATCCTGTGGCTTCCAGCCCGATGCTGTGCTTCAACCACACTCTCCTCCTCAGGCACCAGGCTCCACACTGCCCCCCAAGCTCTGTCCAGTGAGGGCTCAGGATGCCAGCACTTGCAGCCTGGGGTGACAGAGGAGCCACATGAGAAGCAGCCCGCAGCTGTGCAGCTGGCCTGTTGTGTGGCTCAAAGCCTCTGGTCCTCTCTGGGCTTTTGGTTCTCTGCACACCGAAGGGTTGCCCCTAACCTTGAATCTATCCATGGCTGGGGCTTGGCAGCAGGCAGGGGCATGCAGCAGGGTCTCCCCCCATTTCCAGGCTGTTCCTGGCCTGTTCCTGGGTGGCCCCGCCCCACAGGCCTGGCCAAATGAGGTAATGTCTCAGGTGTCTGAGTAGAGGTGGGGCATCCCACAAAGCCTCATTGTCTCCCAGGTCCTGGGATTCTCTCCCCTCCTCCCTACCTGCAGAGGATGAACAGATATAGAAGGATGCCAGGATGCCCAAGCGGGTACACAGGGCAAGTCCTGGGACCTGGTAGCACTTCAGCTCAGAGCAAGGTAGGGTAGGTGGGGGTGGCCAGGCAGCTCCCCATCTGTTCTTAAAGGGAGGCTTCCACACCAGATGCACATGTCAGGATGGCACCAGAGCTGGGGCAGATTGCAGCATCCTGCATCGAAACCACCCAGGCCTCTAGGCCCCCTGGGCTCACTTGAGCTCACAAAACAAAGGGACTCATCTAAGGCCAACCAAGGGTGGAGTAGCTGGGTCTGGGCATTTGCAAGCTCTGGCCTAATGCTGCTGGTATCAGTCCTGGTGTCAAACAGCTGCTGACTAGGCCTCTTGATGCTTTGGCTTTCTCATCTGTGAACAGCGCCTGCCCACATGTGCTCTAGTCTCACACAGAGCATCCCAGGAGATGGCCACTGCCGGCATGGGTGTCCCATGACAGGGAGGGTCATGGACTATGACTGCGGCCATGTGGGTGGGGGACTAATGTTTAGGAAGATACAGACTCTCCGGGGACCCCAGAGCAGTCAGTGTGCTTGGCAGGTGGGGGGCCTCAGTGAAAGAAAGATACCTGCCCACATCTCTCCATCCCAAGGCCTGAGGTCTTCAGCCACCCACTCTGTCAGCATCTCCTGCGCTAAAAGAGGTTGGAGAGCCCCAAAGATGTATCCTGGTCAGGCCTGAGCCCTTTGGTGGCCTTTGTAACCCTTTGGAGCCCTTTCTATTCAGAAGCATGGAGCTCAGAAGACAGCAGAGACTATTGTGGTGGGAGGCAGGAGTGAGGGGCTCAGACGGCCTCCACTCCCACTGAAGGGCCTGTGCTGTGTCTAAGGTCAGCACTCACCCTGACTTCCAAGCTGTCATGATGTTGGGGTGTGAAGTCCTTTGTGAAACACCTTTATGTAATGGGATGAGGGAACCTGAGAGGACAGGGCCAAACCAACCTCCCTCCACTCCCTTGTCCAAGGGTTCCTGCCTCTTTCCCTAGCCCAGGGCGGCTACGCTGTGGGTACCATGCTGGGCATACAGGATATTAATTTCCTCGGCTCTACCCACCAGATGATGCCTCTGGACACAGCCCAAAGTGGACCAGTGCCCCTCCCACCATGGCTAAGAATCCCTGCTCTATGCCCTGCACCCATCACAGAACTTGGTCTGGATCAGAGAGGGCAAGACAGGTGTGCTGAGATCCCAGGAGTTATGGGGGCAGCCTCTGTCTCCAGATCCCACATCCCTGGCCTGGCCTCTGCTCCCAGACCAGGCCTGCTCAAGATGCATCTTGCAGCCTTCCCACTTTATGCTAGAGCAGGAGTGACCAAAGGCCTGTCCCACATGAGACCTTGTGCTGCATCCTCGCCATGTGCCTTCCTTACTGAGGTTTCTTCCTTCAGCAGAAATGGTCCAGCCTTTGCTAAAATAGCTGCTGTTTTTTCCAGTTTGGCCACACAAAGCCAGGTAGTTTCCTATACTGGCCACGCTTTCATGGCTCCTGTTCAGTGTAAGCCAAGAGCCTCAAGGCCCAGCCTGGCTCTCGTAGGCTCTGGTGCATCCCCAGCATCCAAGAGCATCCCAAAATGCGGCCCAGTCACCAGCCTGGCCCCATGACCTGAAGAGAACATGGGGGTGAAAGGCTGGGTGCTCCCCATCTGTGATACTGCAGGACCAACTGAGCAGTAGGCAGGTGCTGGGGCCACATCCCTAACAGGCTGTGCACACTGTTCCCTGGCCCCAGGAGAGCAGGGCTGGCATTGGCCGAAGCAGTAACACTCCAGGATGTGTTGGTACAGCTCAGAGCTCAGGAGGAGGGCAGGCAGGAAGGTGCTTCATAGCCAGACCATGGTTCAGCCCTTGGGCCAGAGCTGAGGTCTCACAGGAGGAACCCTACCTGTCCTCAAAAACAGGCCACGAAGGGAACTCACTTCCACAGTCTCTTGTACTCTTTCTAGGAGTTCTGCCAAATAAATGACCCAATTTTCAGCAAGGGAATGGAGGACTAAAACTAGGAAGTTTCAAAAACTGCCCAAGGTTACTGTGTAGGTGGCACGACTGAGCTCAAGCTTGACTCTTAGCGCCCTTCCAGGCTGAGAGCTGACACCCTGTAGTCACAAGTATGACCCCAGCAGGCTTCAGCTGTGCCCTGGGTCCCATGGATCCAGGAACACGTTGGCACAGAGCTGGGCCAGGGCAGCAAGAGGCCAAGGGTGGGCCATGGATTATCCACAGAGGAAGGGCTCTCAAGACAGGTCCTGACCAAGGCAGCCTGAAGGCAGGGAGGCAAGCCAGGCAGGTCCTCGACAAGGTGACACCTGGTCAGGGCTAGGTCCCAAGAACCTCAAGCCACCAGCCCAGGGCTATGGGGCAGCCAGCTCAAAGGCAAGAATGAGGAAGCCAGGTCACACTTTCCCACAAAGGTGTCCTACTCCTATAGACAATGTTGCCATCCCAGAGTAAGGCAAAGGAACAGGGCAGGCTGAGCAGAACTGCAGTGTCAGCTGCCCCTCTCTGGGCCTGCAGTCAATAGGCATCGGCAACTGATTGACCAGCAATCTGTGGGGAAGGCTGTAACCAAGCCCCTGCCCCAGGCCTGGGGTTCCTGCGTTACGGCTTGCAAATGCATAGCTGTACTCAGTGGGCACAGTATTTTTATTTCACCCACAAGTACCATGGTGAGCCACCACTCTAGCCATGAGGTAACGGGAACAATGCATTCAAGTCCCACTGTGAGTAAGGAGACAAGAAGGCCCCAACCACCACCAGGTTATCCTGAGTACGGGGGTTTGTGGCCTCCTTCTAAGAGCCCACTGTTCTCTCATGGACATTAGGTGCTTCCCTTGGCTTAAAAGAATTTGGGCAAGTCCCAACCTCCCTCCTGCCTCAGTTACCTCATCTCCCTGTGGGAAACTACTTCAGACAACCATGGGACCCTTCTGGCCCAGGTTCTCCGGGCCTAAAGGTAGCTACAGGCAGGGACCCTCCCCTGGCCACCACCTTTTACTTCCTGGATGCTCAAAACTGCAGGCAGAAGGGCACCCATGGTTTCTCTGCTGAGGGGCCTTGGGGCCCTGACTTAGGACCCCTCAACACCTGTGGCTCTATCCTTTCCTGTGCAACTCATTATGAAGGGACACACGGTGGGGCATGGCAGGTGCACAGGTAGTGGGGCTCTGCAGTCACTTTCCAAGACTCACTTTTTTTGCATACTAAAGCTCTTTCTGGCATAAACTGTTTGCCACCAGAGTTGACTCCCAGTGCTAGTTACTTGGCAGGTGGGTACTGGCCTCAGGGTCAGCCTGTCAGGGAGACCACATGAAAATGTCCCCAAAATTAGAGACTCACATCAGAGAGCTCACACCCACTTGAAAGGACTCAGCTTGGTGGGCATTGACAAATGCCTACAAATCACAGGTTTAGAGCCCAGCTCCTCATTAACCAGCCCATGCTGCCCCTCTCAGATTGGCATTCAGATCCAAAGCCTGAAGTACCAAGTACTGTGGTACTTGGACCCACCAGACACTGGAGCTAAGCCTATGGGGCTGGGGTTAGGGCTGGTCCCCACTGGAGACCCCAGGACATGTCTCTGAAACAGGAAGGACAGCCCCATCCCACTAGGTCATTGTGGGGTTTAAATACGTTAACCCCCAGAAAGTGCCTCACATGGGACCTCACCATTCCCTGCTGATTAGGCATAACGATCTGTACCCAGAGAAACATTCTACATATAGCAGGTGCCAACCAACTGCTGGATGTCTGAATGGAGGAGCCCAGTATACCAGGTCATTTGCTCTTTCTGCCAAGCCAATGAGATCCTGAAACCCAAAGAAGGGAGGCAGCAAGCTCAAAGACACAGCAAAGCAGCGCTGAGAGCCCTGCCAGAAGCCTTCTCCTCCATGTCTTTGCTCCTAGTGCTTCCCCCTCCCCTAAGATCTGTTCAGCTGGCTCCTGCACCTCAAATCCATTTCAACTCTGACGTGGGCCTGAGGGAGCTTTTCCTGTCCGAGTCAGCTCCTGATACTGGCGAGTGGACATTTGATGGACACAGATTTGTGTTTAAACTAAGAATGGACTTTCTGGGAGTCAGAGCTTCCCAGCCAAGGCGTATGCTATCTGAAGGAGATGAGCACACATGTATGACTGGAGGCACACAAGCAGACAGGTAGCCACTGGGGCTGGAGCTGCTCTTATGAGAGGCACCTGGCAGGAGCTCCAGCACCTGGTCCAAGCACTTAATCAGTGTTTATCTTATCTGCTTGTTGGTAGTAAGTATCCAGTTCCTCAGGGCATTCAGGCTTTCTGATTGCTTGGCCTACAGCTCTAGGATCACTAAACTCTGTGGGTGGGTGGGTAGATGGAAGGGGACCACTAGACACCATCCACAAGAGGCAGGCACTCAAGCTGTGTGTTGACAAACTGAATAGGTCCTGCCTTCCAGATGTTGAGGCAGGCAGGAAGCTGGCTCACCTTGAGGTGTCCCAGGTGCATGCGGGCCCGCTCACACATGTGCAGGAAGTACTTAACATTACTCTCGTCCACAATGATATACACAGCCACCTTCCTCTTGAAGCCAGCATCGAGCAGGTCCTTGAAGATGTCCACATCGGTGAACATATCCATGACCACAGCTATCACCTGAGGACAGAAAGAGACTGGGCTGTCAGTGCAGTAGTGGGCCAGGGTATCATAGGAGGACATACAGACCTCCCATGTCAATAGTTGGAGTGCCAGTACCCATACCTACCCTAGCAGCCTTAGGCCCATGAGCTTAGAATGGCAGGCGGGGCCTCTCTGGACCAGGATTTGCCATTCAGGACACACTCTGAGCCAGTGCCTCTGCTGGACTTATCAGGCAGCAGGAATGGAAGGGGCATGAGCAGTGCCCACCCGTTCTGTACCACAGACCATGGAACTCCCAACTAAAGGGGTACATAGTAAGGAGTGTGTGAAGAGAGAAGAGCAGGCCACCACAGGCAACACAGGGTACACAGGTAGCCTGGGAAGGGAGGATCTGCAAAGTCACGGGTCAAGAAGGGTCTCTGTATGGGACCCTGTGTGTATCACAGCCATCCCCAGAACACCTCCTTCCTCACCTGGATTGGGCGTACTTTCACCGGCTCCCACCAGCACTAAGGAGGACCTCACCCAGGGGCCCTGTGTTGGTGAGTTCCCAAGATAAGGCCAAACACACAGAGACAAGCCATGCAGCAACAGCAGTCACTGGGGCCTCTTGGCGTCCCAGTGCTGCTGCAGACTTTAGCAGGCCTCCCTTGTTGCCACTACACCTGTGTAGTCTGGACAAAGCCCAAGCCAGCAGGTATGCTCTTCCTGTCACTTGACACCACTGATCACCACTACAAGTAATCTCCACTCTCCTGGACTTGGCTTAGGATGGGGCCCCTGAGGTCAAAGTGTATCCACCAGTCTGGCCCAACCCAACTGTTCGCCTGAGAGTCCTCAGGGCACAGAGCAGGGGAAGCTCAGAGACAGGCGTAGGCCTGGACCAAGGCCTTTGGTACAATCACTTCCTCTCCCCTCCCTGGCCCCCAGTTGGCACAGGAGAGCAGTCAGACCAGCACACATGTCTATCACACTACTCAATGCTAGAGTTAGCTCTCTACTCAGCAGGCTGTACCCCACAGCTGGCCTGCTGCCCACAGGGATGAGAAATGCCTGTGGACTCTTACACAGAGAGGCCAAGAAGTATCCTAGGCCACACAGCAAGCTGGGGATGGAGCTGGGCTGGCATTTACCCCAGGCCTGCAAAGAGCTGAGTTCACTTACCCCCCACCATGAAGGTGGCCTGGTAGGGTCCCTTCCCTTAGATCCATACACATGGGTGACAGGAGGCAGCCTAGAACCCTCCTGGGGACATGTCTGCACACCGCAGTATGAGATCACCAGGCTGGCCCCTGCAGGCCCACTGGGACTCCTCCCTGGCCTCAGGTCACTGCTGACACCCAATGTTCGCTTGGCACCAAAACCAAATTCCTGCAAGGGAAAGGCTCCATACCTGCCCTGCCATGAACTTGCTTTGTGAAGACCCTTGAGCTGAGTCTGCCATGGGCAGTTTTCTCATCAACTCAAGCCCCATCTCTTGGAAAAAAACAAACAAACAAAAAAAAACAAGAACACATGGATATAAAAAGGCCCTGACCTGGAGCAGGGCCTCACATACACTCAGGTGCTACTATTTCCCCACAGTTAGCCTCAAAGGGAGCTCCCAGAAGGTCGGCAGTCTTGACCCTCATCCCCCAACACCCCACACCCCCGTCTCTGGCATGCTCCACAGTACTGACATCTCAGCATGCAGCTGGATAAACTGAGATTCACTGAAGTCATTAGCCTGGCTAAAGGTCACATAGCAAGTTAGGGCAAGGCTTGGACCCACCCCCAGGCCAGGCCAGGGCTGGTCCCCAGCTCTTCCCTTGGCACATAGTCTCAGAAGGCTTGGAAGCTACTGGTCTTCCCAGAGGGTGGAACATGGGACCTGCCAGGATGCCCCAGAAGCTGAGGCCTAGGGTGTCCTCTGTCCCTTGGGGTAGTAGCTCACTGTCTGAGCCTCTGCAAGGCTAGCAGGGACAGAGGATTGGCAGTCAGGGGAGGGGCTGGGATGGACAGAGAGAAGGTAAAGTGAAGCAATACCAATGCCAGATGAGGAAGTACCTTCTGCTCTGCCAGGCAGATAGTGAGCTCTCCAAGTCAGGAGGTATTCAAGGAAAAGCCAGAGATGTGGGAGGAGGTAAGTGTGAGGGCACAGGAGACATAATGTCAGCTAGGTGGGCTCCCAAGGACCTTGGGTTTTGCCACCAGCTCAGGATAATGAGACTGGGTTTGGGAACAGGGTAATAGTAAATTACTCTTTGCCTGGGACCCAAGCCAACCCAGCCACAATCCCCCTGGATAAGCCACTCCTAAGCAGGAAAATGGCCTCGTGTGCTGTCCTGGAAAAGAGCCTGGTCAAAGCACAGCCAGCAAGCTCCTCCCAGGAGGCATGCCAGCACCCTCCACACCCCAGATCGGTCAGGGGTGGTTCAGCCTTGGGTGCCATTGCAGACAGGGACTTGCCCTGGGCTTGGGCTACAAGGCATGTCTCAGCAGGACGAGCACCATGTGTTCTGTTTTCCACATTGCCCTCAGCCAGGCAGGGTACCTGACCCAGGGCTGCCTGCTGTCAGGGTGGTGCCTGTCCCCACTAGAACCCCATGGAGCTGTGTCAAGTGCTGCTTCCCTCAGCATGGGGCTCAGTGTTGGGGTTGGTCAGATGAGGACTTATGCCAGGTACCAGCTGATGTTGAGGACAGGGAGTGCCACTTGGGTCCGGGGTGAAGGAACCTGTCATGGTCAGACTGCAGAGGTCTCCTGGCGGCCCTTGAGGCCTGCCAAGCCCTCCCATTTTGTAAACCAGAGTCAGTGAAGGAGGCTAGAACCAGGCCCACACAGCCACCCTCAGCATGGGAGCTCCAGGGCTTGCCAACCATGACCACCTTTGGTCTTCACAAGCAGGCTACAAGCAGTGGTTGTTTTCCTCATTTTATATATGAGAAAACTGAGGCATGGTAACAATCACTGTCTTGCCTAGTAACTGAATAGCCCAGCTCAGCTGTGACCCTGTGAGCTCATCTATGACATAGCTCAGCCTCAGGCAGGTCACAAGCAGCTTTCAGCAACTGCAAATCATACTGAGTGGCTCTACCCAGGAACAAGGGCAGGGATAGTACCAGTGACAGCTCCTCCCAGGCAGAAGCGTAGGTCAGTCCCACTCTATGGGTCTGTCATGTCAACACCAGAGACCTGTCCCTACAGAGGAAAGCACCAGGCACCCCCCTCAGCCCCAGCCTGAACACTGTCCCCTACCAACACAAAGCAAGCTCAGGCTAGCACTAAGCTCAAGTCCAGACTGTGAGGGAGCCACTCCCCTTCTCTGGGGCTCAGTTTCCTCATCTGCACAATGGGGTAGCAGACAAGGTATTCAAGACCTTTCCTCTCTGATGTCCTTACCTAAAGACCCCATCCCTGTGCCCAGGTGCCCTGCCCAGAGCCCAACAGGGCCTGTCTGGGCTGGTTGGGGCATCTTGCTGTGCCCACAGGCCTATGAGAGGAAGTGCAGTTGGTCACACCACCTCCCCACGCCTCTGCAGGCTCCCGCCCTGCCAGGTGTCAACACCAGCCTGCAGTTCCCAGCACTCACAATAGCTGTTTTCTAGCCTCCCTGTGACCACAGACTCCACAGCATGGAACAAAAGTACCCTGGCAGGGCAAATGGGTGGAACAGGCCTTCCTGAAAGTGACTGGGAAGAGAGGCTGGCAGGGAATGGGCTGGCTGAACACTACTGGAAAAGCACTGGTGTGTGGCCCAGCCTGTCCTGCAGGGACCAGACCCTACTGGTCCCTCTTCCCAAAAGGTCATGCATTGATCTGCCAGCCCCCACATAGGCTCCTCCTTGGAGGCCAATCACCAATTTTGTCTCCATCTAGACTACTCCTATTGATCCCTTCAAGTCCAACACAAGTTCTTCCACCACTCCAACTCCTCTCTGTCATTGCCCTCAGCTCATCTGGCTTGAGCACATAACACTCACACATTTCTAGAGATGCCCCAGGAAGGCAGTCTCCCCCAAGGCCTAGACCCTGACATAGACAAGGTTAGGCAGGAAAGTGTCTGACCTGCTTGTAACAAGCCCTCTGTAATGGCTCCACTTGGCTCACCTTCCCAGACCACAGACTCTCTTGGGTGTGCTGAGAAAGAGCTAGCTGTGGCCTATCAGCAAATGTTCCTGAAAGCAAAGGAGACACACTCAGTTCTCCAAAAGCCTGGAGCCTTGACATGGCCTTGACATAGTGTACAGCTACACACAGGTCACTTCCCCACCTGAGATGTGTAGCTGTGGGAGAGTCTATCGTGTCTGCCTCCTACTAGAAAGCTGAGCGATGTCAGGCACTGCCTTAGTGTCCTGGTGGGGAAGTAACAAGCCCCTGTGCAAGGCTGCTGGTGAGAAATGTGTTAATGCAGATGCACTGGCGCAGCTGTGTCCACTCTCCTTGCCTACCAACCACAGATCCTGGAGGGCAGGACGGGCAGGCCAGAAATTATGAACCACTGTCTCCCACTTCCCTTGGGCCAACTGCAAGAGCTGAGGAACGCAGTCTCAGAATGGCTCACAGGAATGCTGTAGACAGTCTTAAAGGCTGCAGTAATAACTAACCATCAAAACTAGGGATTCACTCCCATTTCCAGCTGTGATGGAATAACGGTGGTTCAATTTACCTTTCTACCATAGAAAGAAAGACAGACAGACAGACAGACAGACAGACAGAAAGGAAGAAAGAAAGGAAGGAAGATTGGACAAACACTAGAAAGTTAGAAAGAACAAAATGTGCTCCAGAACAGAGAAAGGAGGATCCAATAAGGCAAGCCCTAAGAAGGCACCAGCTGCTTCTAGGTTACAGGGCTGGGAGGGCTGCCCTGGGAAGAGGCAAGTGGTCTCCCTCAGATGAGGACACAAAATTTGCTCAGAATATAGCAGGCAGAGTTTGCAAGACAAAGTTCTGGAGGGAAAAGAAGTGCACAAAGAACTCAAGACCTTTCCTCTCTGACATCCTTACCTAAAGACCTCATTCATGTGCCCAGGTGCCCTGCCCAGAGCCCAGCAGGGTCCATCTGGGCTGGTTGGGTATCTCCAGAGGCCTGCAGAGGTTTCCTTAGAGTCCTCAGCTGACAGGTGAGCAGCCAGTGCATGGGAAGAAACAAGCAAGGCTTAAAAAGAACCACCAGAAAGGAACAGCTGGAGTAGTTGGTGGTGCTCATGGAGGACTAGGATAACTCATGTTCCCCTGGCCACAGTGGAAAACATATAAACACACAGGGCCTGTGGACTACCTTAGGATACTACATAAGTAGTGGGCAAATAAATCCTAGACCAGGCATTGGCAAACTCCCATTAAGGCCCAGAAAGTAAACACTGTGGGTTTTGTGGACCATCATAAGTTCTCTACTTATCACAACTACTTAAATCTGCTATTATAGCAAGCAAGCAGGCATAGCAGTACATAGAATGAATGAATGTAAGTCTGTGTTTGACCATAAAGCTGATGGTAAGCTTGATCTGGCCTGGGATCCGGAGCTAAACACCTATCCTAAAACACTCTAGTCCTAACCTAACCAAGTTTAAGAGAAAAAGTCAAAAGTTAGATTGAGTCTGGGGGTACAGTTCAGTGGTAGGGCACTTGCCTAGTATGCACAAGGTCCTGGGTTCATTCCCTAGCATGAGTGGGCGCACACACACACACACACACACACACACACACAGAGTTAAATATTTTTCCAAGAAACTTAACTATATATTTAAGGAATAAGGAAAGAAACACTAACAGCCCAGAACATACAATATACCATGTCTGGTATTCAATCAAAACTTACTAGACACATTGAAAAATGAGAAAATAAGACTCAAAATAGATTGAAAACCAACACAAGAGGTTAGAACTGGGAGTCGAAGACAAAACTAGTTCTAAGTGTCTTCCATATGTTGAAAAAGTTAAATACAGATATGGAAGATCAAATCAAACCTCAAGAGGTGAAAAATGTAGCATAAACCACCCATGATGGTACATGCTTATAATCCCAGCCCTTGGGAGGCTAGGGTAGGAGGATCCCTGCAAGTTCCTGAGCTAACCTGGGCTACAAAGTATGCTCAAGAGCAGCCTGAACTACAAACAAACAAAAATGTAACATGAAGATGGAAACTACACTGAATGACATGCATAGCAGATTACACTTACAGAACAATTAGCGAACTCAAACAAACATCAATATAAATTATCCAAAACAACTAGAGAGGAAGACACTGAAGAAACAAGATCAGCTCGTCACTACACTGTGAATCTATTTCAAGCTAATCTACATGTAATTGGAGTCTCTCAAGGGCCTTGATGGTATGAGAGAGACAGAAAAAAGTATGAAAAAAATAATGACCAAACACTTTCATATTTGATGAAAATGAAATCCATGGGCCGGCAAGATGGCTCAGCAGTCTAAAGAGACTGCTTAGGCAAGCTTAGGCAACAGCAGGGACCACAGTTCGATCCCAATGACCACATGCTGCACCAGCCCCACCCCCAAGACAGGCTGAGCTGGCGATAATATAAAAAAAAGAAAATGAAATCCACATGTCCAAGAAGCTCAATTGACTTCCAAACAAAGGAGCAGGAAGGAAAGTAAACCAAAGTCCATCCTAGTCAAACCACCTAAAATCAATAATCATCCTAAAGTGAAACCTTAAAAGCAAAAACAGCCGGGCGTGGTGGCTCACGCCTGTAATCCCAGCACTCGGGAGGCTGAGGCAGGAGGATTGGTGCGAGTTCGAGACCAGCCTGGGCTACAAAAGTGAGCTCAAGGCCAGCCTCAACTGCATAGCGAGACCCTGTCTCAAAAAGACAAAAAAAAAAAAAAAAAAGCAAAAACACATCTGAAGAAACAAAGGGCAGATTTCTCATGGAAATGCAAGCCACAGGACAACAAAATAAGCCATGTCTGCAGTGCTAAATGGGAAGAACCATTCACCTAGAAGTTATGGCCAGTAAAATTACCTTTCAACACCAAAGATGAAGTAAAAATGTTTTCAGGTACTCAAAGCTGTGAGAATGAATCCCCAACAGACTTGGCACTAGTTACTACCACCCCTTGATGTAGATTAAAAGAATCAAGGCTTCGTGATGGCAGCTGCCTCTATAAAAGGGCTGGAGGCTTCCCTGCCTTACTGGGGTGTAGAATGGGGACAGGAAGGAAAGAGGTGTTCTGCCCTCCATCCTGCAGCGGGCTTGAGACACAGGCCTTGTTCTCACCTGCTGCCTTCCTACCCCTCCTGGCTATTGGGAGGATAGATGGGTTCTCAAGGTGTCAGTAGTCTTGGGGACCTCCTGGATATGCTCCCCACTGGCTCCTGGCTCTCTCCAAGCCAACAACTCATTCCATCTTGTCCTCCGAAGGCTGCTGCAGAGAAAGGACTGGTCTAGGGAACAGCCTTATCTGTTCTACAGCAGTGGTAACCAGGCCAATGGACATTCATATGCCTGTCTCTTTTCTGGAGGTCAGAGAGGTAGTGAGGGCCTCTGCCCCTTTCCAGGACAGCAGCTGTAGTCCCAGAGCTACATGGTCCTCCTCTGTCCCCAGGGTCTTAGGGGCAGTATCATCATGTGTTTGCTCCTAGCTCTGACTCACCAACCCCTCTGGGTCCTCAGACAAACCTGCCCTTAGCACTGACCCCTAGGATCAGGCCACCTCCCCTGGATAGTCATGTTCCCTACTCAAAGTCTCAGTTTCTTTCTTAACTAGGACTGTGGGTTGGACAGCCTCCTAGGTATTCCCACGAGATGCCTAGCAGTTCTGAGAATATCCCTCATCCTGAGACTGTTCAGAAGGAAGCCTCTTGAAGGCCCTCCTGAGCAGCCTCCAAGCTCCAAGCCTCCAACCCTCCAAGCACTCAGTCCTCCCAAGCACTCATGTCCATCACTTCTGTAAGACAAGCAGCCAGCCTTCACCCTACAGATGAACGAACAATCAGAGGCCTGGTAGCATGGGAGTGGACAGGTCAGGCAGGTGAGCCAGGGCCTCAAGGAAGACTAGGCTCTCTGTTGGCCCAGGGGGCAGGACTGTCAGTTGCAGGGAGAACTCCATGAAACCCAGCCTGGCCCCAGCCAATCAAAGACCCTGTATGAGCCATTCTGCGCCTCATCGTCAGTTTATATCACCTGGGACACAAGCGGTTCAGCAGGCAGAAGCAGCTGCTGCTATCTGCTCAAGATCCAGATATGGCTGCACCCGCCTCACAGGCTCCTTCCTGGAAGGGCCTCTCCCAGCTCAACTCTCAATTAAGACTCGTGCGCCTTGGGGAGAAGACAGGAGCCAGCACCTGGGATTATGATATCAGATGGTTCCCACCCTGACAGGTGTGAGTCCTAGGCCCTGGGTCGGGAGCTGCCAGAGCAGGTAAGGAGCCTGGGCCACCACTGTCCTTCAGGCTCCAGCTGGGCCATCACCACTACAGCCTCTTTCTCTCTTTTTTTTTTTTTTAAAGAATTTTTTATTTCATTTTTTTTCTTGTTTCAGAACTTTTGTTTGTTTATTTATTTTTATGGCTGGCTCAGCCTGCCCTGAGGGCAGGGCTGGCACAGCATGTGGTGCTGGGGATCGAACCACGGTCCCTGCAGCCACCTGCAGGTGCTTTAGACCACTGAGCCATCCTGCCAGGCCCCCAGCCTCTCTCTTGGTGCAGGGGATGGTTCTGGTTTAGTGCATGGCTTAACATAAGGGACACAATCTGGCAAATGCCTTTGTAGTTTTCATTGTGCAAATACAGAGTATGCACTATGTCGCTGGCAACGTGATATACAGAACCACTGTTGTGTCTGCAGGCTGTTGTTACTGTGATGTTGTTGTGCAACACATGCCTAGCTAAGGGTGCAATGGATGTCCTCCCTCCTAGTCCCAGGAAGGCACTGGCCAACTCCTAGGCCACAAGGGCCAGCACCACCATAGTTCCACATGGCCTCCCCAGGGTGCACAGTGTCTAGATGCCAGGGAGCCTAGGCACAATGTACTTTCTGTCCTGAGTCAGACTGGGAAGGACCAATCTGCTGCTGCTTCAGGGAGGGCAGCACGGAGCTCAGACCTGGGTCCTGGGCCCAGCCCCTCCAGCTGTCAACTCTGTGGCCATGGGCAAGTTATTTGCCCTCTTTGAGCCAAGCAGGTCCCAGTTTTTTCCTCAGGATAATGGACATTCCTACTTTATGGAGCTGTGGTAAGGATTATACAGCATAAGTAAAGTGCTTGTTCAGCACCTAGCATATAGTTGACACTTAATAAATGCCTCATTAAGCTGCTTTTATTCTCCTGGAGCCAAGCTGAGGGCCAGGACTTCAGTGTGTGAAGGCGGGGAACTGACAAAAAAAGATGTGGGGTTAATCGGGCATCATAAAGCCTGAGCTCAAGTTATTTCCTGCTGTGTGGCCTTGGGCAAGACACCAACTTCTCTGAGTCTCCATTACCAGGCCCTGGCCTGGCAGGCACATGTCTGGCTTCTAGGTGGGATCTCACGCCTGGCAATTCATCTTCTCTTGGTCTGCCTAGCTGTAAAACGGTAGAATGTGTTTGTCTGTGCCCCTTGGGCCATTCCCTGGGTTGTCAAGGGCTGGTAAAGGCATCTGCCAAGACCAAGGATTCAACAGTTGCCAGAAATGTGGCTGCTGGGCCCTGTGCTCCCCTCTGGCTGGAGCTATAGCTCTCCAGTCCCCTCCCCAACCTAGCCCAGCCTCACGGGCTCTGACAGTAGCACAGCTAGAACAGCTCGGCTTGTCTCTCCCAGGCATGATGCTACAGGCCCAGCGCTCAGTATGCAGCTGGAAACTCACAGCAGGCTTTTCATCAGATAAACCACGGGCTCCCAAGGGTCAGGAGAGGGCACCCAAATGACCTTCCACCTAGAGTAAGAGCCTACTGAGGCTGGAGGACAGCTCAGAAAGCACAAGCTGTTGACTCAGGCCCAGACAGAACATCCATCTGTCATCCCAAAAGGGTCTAGAATCACAGAGTTGCAAGGCATCAAAGCTGAAGGGACCCTTAATAGTCTTGAATGCCTGTACCCATTTGACAAACTGGGTGACAGGAGCTGGGATATGTCCTAGGTCCCACAGCCAAGTAGAGGCACAACACAGGCCTGACCTCACACTGCTTGGCCCTAGCACCTAGCACTACCACCCACTGTCCCACCCCTACTGTCTGGGAAGGGGTACAACAGGGTAGTCCTGACAGGAACACAGCCACTCCTCAGGGGCCAAGCCTGTGTGGGCCGAGTGTGTGCTGTGTCACTTCCCTGCCCCAGGGTCTGCTGTTGTGCTGACGACAGGCCCGGTGAGTGAGGAGGTGGCAGGCTGGGCTGCCCTGACTCAGCGCCAACAGCCACAGCCCAGAAACTCCTGTGGCAAGGGGGCCAATGAGCAGCCTACATACAAGACCCCCAAATCCCCATCCAGTCCTAGAGGCTGGGTTCTCCCGCAGTGCTGCAGGGTGAGAAGAGAAGGCAGGAGCAAGGGGACAAGAGGTGACCATCGGGTGAAACAAGGCAAGGAGCTCCCCACCAGGTGAGCACAGCACCAGTCAGCATCTGTCAGCACCCCGCCCTGCCCTGTGAGCCTGGGAAGCAGCCAGGGAAGGGAAAACAAGGATTACAGGTCAGCTGGCTCAGCTGCCCCTCCCAGGCCCTGCCTGTCACTTTGTTCTACTACTGTTGCTCAGGCACAAGGGGACAGACCCTAATCTTTGGGTGAAACACAGGTCATCTGCTCACTATTCTCCAAGAGCTAGCCAGGTGATCTTGGACAAGGAGGACTTGCCAGCCTGGTCTTAGTTTCTACAACTGAGAAATGGGGAGGATAACACTTCTGAGATAACACTGCCCTGCCCACCATCCAGCCACACTAGCTACTGTGATCACTGCCTGCCCACACATACACTGTAGCTGCATCAGTGACAGATGTGATAGGGATGCCCAAATGGCCAGAGAGCCACAGATTGGTTCAATATGACACCTGGGAACAAATCCTACCCTCCGAAATGTAGTGCCCCTTGTCTTTGACACATGGATTTGTCCTCCACTGCCTCTGAAGCCCCTTCTTGTCAGGCCTGAGGAGCCACTACCATGGTGTCACACAGATCAGGCCTGGTACCAGAGATGAGCATCTTTCCTTCACTCAAAACAGAAGGCACCAATAGCCTTCTGGTTGTTCAGGGCTGGAAGGATAGGACTGCATAAAGACCTTGGGTCTCAGTGGTGGCCACAGAGATATGGGAAGGATGCAGGGCTCAGCATGGTGCCTTTATCTGGCCCCATCCCCATGACAGACACTGCCCTAAAAAGCCATGTCCAGGCCAAGCTACAAAGTGATATTGGTGAAGGATAAAAAAGGCACAGGAAGTCAAGCCTCTCCCATCTTATGCCTCAGTTTCCCCATTTAAAAAATGGGGACAAAGCTGGGTAATAGGGTCACAGTAGGCCTTCTGTAGTACTGGTTCTATGCCCAGCTAGAGCCACACATGCATCAGTGGTGCCTCCCTGCCCCATCTGCCAGGTGTGGGATGGGTTATTCCACCTGAAAACTATGAAGATCCCTTTCTCCTTTTCCTTCCTCAATCCTGTCACCTGATACTCCATCTTCACAATAGCCAGAGAGGCTCAGCTTTTGTTCTCACCACCCCATTTTACAGACTAGAAACTGGAAGCTCCACAGCCACCTCAGTTCCAGCCCCCTTGTCGGGCAGGAACTCCACTTTCTGGACACCTGATCCAGGGGCTTAGCTTATAACCTACTTTTGTTTTCTCTGCCCAAGCTCCCCAGAGTTGCCTGTGAGCCAGGATGATCCCCTACGCCAGTATTCTGGTCTTGTCCAGTTAGCTGCTCCACTTTGGGGTTAGAATAGCAATGGGATTAAGACTTAGCCAGAATGGGCCTGGCGGGAATGGCTCAGTGGTCTAAAGAGCCTGCTTGGGAAAGCTTGGGTGGCTTCAGGGACTGCGGTTCGATCTCTGGCACCACATGCTGCGCCAGCCATGCCCTCGGGGTGGGCTGAGCCGGCCATTAAAAATGAGTGAATAAACAAATAAAGGTTCTCCATGTACTGACAAAAATAAGAGCTGGAGAAAAATGAGAAAGCCTATACTTCAGAAAGTATCACAAAATTGTGGTGTAACTGCTGAAATGTTTATAGTTTAATCTGTGTTATTTTCATATTGAATCTAATATTAGAAATTATAATGATCTTAACTGTACTCTCTACTAAAAATTGAAAGAATAATGTAATATTCCTTTAGCAACTACTTTCATGAAAAGAGAAATTTTCAAAAGAAAATGAAACTT